>JALLOX010000051.1:0-18228 GCA_036939695.1 Thalassiosira ordinaria | reverse complement strand
ATATATTTGAAGTATCGGTGTCAAGTTTTTATTCGTTATCTCGGATTGAAAAAAAATAGGGTCCGTAAGTTGCCGCCGACAATGCAAAGCAAAGCAAGTGGTCGGTAATCGTCAATCGTCAATCTGCATGGTAGGTACGATATCAGAGACTGAATAGATTCGATTGAAGATGATCACTTTTGCGCGTGGTCAGAGCGCGACAACTATGGGCATCTTTGCAACTAGTGGCAATGGGATCTTCCCATCCATCGTCTCCATCGCCACGACCACCATCCTCCTTTCCATCCTTCATCTTCATCTCCAATCAGCAGCTGGTCACGGCTACCTCGCCACACCCCGCTCACGCAACCTCTACGCCCACGACAAAACCAACTGGTCATCCTTCCACTCCAACAACAACCCCTCCTCCGCATCCGATGATCCCATGCCAGAAACATGTCCGCAATGTCTCTCGACACCTTCTCCGGGAGGGTGCGGCATCACAAACAAGGAGAAGCATAATTACGACCATCCCAAAAATGCACTGGGTGGACCCATGGGAATGAATATTCAGGCCGTTTACGAGCAAGGGCAGGAGATTGTCGTGGAGGTGGTTTTGACAGCACATCATAAGGGCCACTTTGTCTTCTCAGGGTGTCCGTTATCGTCTGCAGAGGAGGTGGCCACGCAAGCGTGTTTTGATAAATATCCGTTGACGTTCGTGAAGGATATGAAACATGGAGCCAATCTTGATGTGAATTATCCGGAGAGGGCGTATGTTGCTCCTGATACGTTTAAGGATCGGTTGTACTCGTTTAAGATGCAGTTGCCTTCGGATTTGCATGGCGATTTGGTCCTTATTCAGTGGTGAGAGATAATTTTTTGATTTCTCTGTTGCTTCAATGATATTGTTCATGGATTCTTTGTGAACAAGGTGTAATGAAGTATCTCCTTTTCTAATGCTGGTTTCAATATTTCATGTTTGTCACAAAGGCATTATCTAACAGCAAATAGCTGCATACACGAGGGATATACGGAATACAACTGGCCTGAGTCCTGGGATTATGGCTTCAATACTGGGGCTTTCATTCCCGAGCCTTGCTTTTATGGACTTTGGGGAGATGCAGAACAATTTTGGTGAGTACTGTTCAAGATTGGTTTTTGTGCGGTGCAGTCATATCTCTTCATTTCATATCATGTTCTCATTTCATATCTTCACAGGAACTGTGCTGAGGTGACAATACAACAAAGTAGGAACATTAATCATTCATCCTCAAATAACAACCACAGCACGATTAATTCGAAACAACAATCTGGCAATAAGAAGAAGAATGGCAATAACAAAAAGAATGATATCAACAATGGGATCAAATATGCCATGAACAAAAAGAAAAACAAAAGACAGAAGAACAAGAGAGACAATGATGTCAACAATAGTATCAACCATGCCATTAACAATAAGCGGGACAAAAACCCCAACAGTAAGCCAGATAGAATCAAGAAGCCATCAGGCTACAGAAAGAATAAGCCTAATAGAAAAGAGCAGCGGGAGCATAGAATGAAACAAAGGATGAGTCCTAGACGTAAAGACCAAGAGAACAAACTTTTAAAAGAAAGGAGGACAAAATAATATGCAGATGAGGAAGAAACATAATGTGGAAATATGCAACCAGCTAAAACAACTGCCCAGTCCTTCCAATAGTATCTTGTATTCAGTATGGCACACTTTTAATCAAGATGCCTACTGCAGTTCTCGTGCATGTCTTGATAACCATCATTGTACTATAAGTATGTATATATAGATGTTTATGTTTTTGTGAACAATATTTCATCCATACCTAATGCTTGATTGAAGAAAGATTGAAGATGGTAGTAGTGGTAGATGGTAGGAGATGTTGCAAGATGTCAATATTTTGCCAATATGTGAGATTATGAATGCAACTGTATGGATTTTGTATTTCTAACTTTTTGTGACGACATTGCCTATATTTGCCAATTCTGGCAAATAGTGGGGCATTGTGACTTGCAATTTTATGTTGGAGCCTATTTTCTCTCTGGTCGTCATAACAACATGATGCATCTATCTCGATAGTACTAAATTAGGAAAAACTCCCACACAGAGTACACCCGGTGTCCCGAACACTACTTGCTTTCCTTGCACTCTAGGATTTTGCGATTGGATTAAGTTGAGTTCTACTCAACTTCAGAAGAAGTTCGAGTACTTTATGACAACTTACTCTTTGCGAGGAATGTCATAATCTGATCAGTATGAGGGAAAAGTTATATTCTAGAGGAGGTAATTCAATCACAAACTACTAGCATTTCTATGTTGGAGCCTATTTTCACATGATACATCTATCTCGATAGTACTAAATTATGAAAAACTCACACACAGAGTACATCCCTCTTTAAAATGAAAATTTTAGGGTGTCCCGAACAATACTTGCTTTGCTTGGCACTCTAGGATTTTGCGTTTGGATTAGGTTGGGTTCTACTCAACTTCAGAAGAAGTTTGAGTACTTTATGACTACCTACTCGTTGCGAGGAATGTCATAATCTGATCAGAATGAGGGAAAGTTATCTTCTAGAGGAGATAATTCAATCACAAACTTTTTAATGGTCATTTTTGACCAACTTAGACTACTAAGAGAGAAAAAGACAGAAGTATATAAAATGCGCCAGCCAGTCATCAAAAATTGGCCGGCGCGTCATTGGGGCATATATATTTGAATATCCGGCAGCATATTTGGGTTCGCTTTCTCCTACTCGAAAAAATGAGGGATCATAAGTTGCTACTGACAATGCAAAGCAAAGCAAGCAGTCGGTACATTGTACGTCCTAATTTTGAAGGTGCATAATCCAAGTCATTTGTTTTACATGGGCCTAATAACATAATAAACAATTAGAATAAGTCCTAGCTAAATGAAAGGTTTGCAATACTCAATCACTTGGTAATATGAACCTAGGCTGGATTGAGTCTGGGAGGTGCTACACGACTGTGGGCTAACAAACGAAACATGGCATCTGCAACACAGCAAGATCAAAGGGGTTTGGGCCGATTCTTGGCTCTTAAGAAAGCCCACAACGCCCGCACAAATAGTCGTGGACAGGGAGGCGGGGTCAAAGGTTAAGGCGTTCATCTTAACTATTGGCAACGGCTTATCAATCGAAGTCAATGAGTGGATGCTAAATATTGTAGGGTGTAAATGGATTGATAAACTCAAAATTAAACTGTAGAACTTTACCATATTGTTGTTCAAAACATTAAAAAAATGTTAGCTTTATGGGGGCCAAGCACACGGCTTCAAATATAAAGTAATAGAATAGGATAAACCAAATACAAGACAATTAACCTTTGTAGCAAACTAGTTTATTAGCTATAGAATGTAGCCTTATCATCAAAATCTTGATGTTATTCATTCCGTTTCCATTATGGGTGACGGCAGCCTTCATGGTGGGAGGGTTGGGATTTTTCCATGGTTGCGGTTGACACAAAAAAGAGAGCGCTAATAGAACTTACCTGATATAGGAATGGTATAGTATAATTCTTTTCCCATCCTATGATACAATTGAGGCCTTGTTTTGTTGCGTTTTGTTGTTATTGTCAACTCTTGTGCAGAGATGAAGATGCTCAATTTTCTCAGAACTGTTAGCCCATTTTTACCCAGAATAGTCTCATACCTAGGAATTAAATCTAAAATGTCACAAACCCCTCCACCCAGGAAAATACACATCAACCTCTCATCATGCCTTAAGTATTGTATGTTGGGAGTCCTGTTGGAATTTGATCTATGCAAGATAAAGAGCTTATAGTTACAGTGTTAGAAAATATTTAGGAAATAGTTTGTGATGTAACTTAAATTCTTTAGAAAGTTGGTTTACAATAAAGCCTTATTCTATGATAGGTCTTGACACGTCCATGCATGATGCGGCAATCTATAGATATTCAATTTGGTAATATCTTGGGACAGTGATGCATAAAAAATGAAAGAGAAAAAAATATTGGCATATTGAGGTGGGCACCTTTTAACACTTGCAAGAGTTGGATTGTCACTGAAAATTTATCATGGTATGATTGGTGATTGTCTAAATTGTATTACAATAAGAATGAATCTAAGGCAATAAAGAGTTATCTGAGTTGCTGGTGTAAAAAATGTTTTTCATTTTTTCATATATGGGAGCAGCTACTTTCTTGTGTGGTGCCAGTTCATGATAGAAGTGCTCTGAGAGTGCTAGTAAATTGTTATCATCAAATTGATTCCCGCAGTGAGCTGGGCAAATAGTGTTTTCCAAACGGCGACAAGTTTGAATGTAGGTCTTTGAAAATTGTTCTACGTGAATAAGGTTTTCTGTTGTCATAAGCACTGAGTTAGTGGATCAAAATTACAGCTCTTTTCTCATTTCAATGTTTGCAATTCGTTGTCTGCAATGAATCTGCATTGTTTCCTCTTTTCATGTAGCCACAAAGGGACTATCCTGATTGAGTCTAGAGGCATTGTTGTAGAGCCAAAAGGTACGGTCATAGATCGCGTTCCAATAATCTGGTACGTTTGATATACCCGGTGCACTCAATACTATGGCACCTTGTTGGATGGCTTGGTCTTGGACAAGAGAGATCCAACATAGCATGCAAGGGGGGAAATGTGAGTGAAGTTTTTTTGACATTTCACAAAACGTCGGTTTTGATTACTTCTCATAGTTATCATCATTTTATTCACATTTGAAAATTGGTCACCTGATAGACATCTGACCATTAGTGGGTGACACTCTACACTCTTTGCCATCCCTTCCTCCAACACAATCACCATGACGACCTCTTTTTTTCCTGCAGAGGCCATAACTTGTCATCGGATCAAGATCACTGTAGCTGTAGCTTGATCGGATGCAAAACATGAATTAAGGCTGGTGTGAAGAAAATTCAAGAGTGTAATGAAGGCTGGTTCAGCCGGAAAGGTTTTTCGATTTTAAAAATTGCAAAAGCAAGTCTCTTCCGTAGACTGAAATTCAAAAACCTTTCTGTCCGAACCAGCCATCATTGCACTCTGGAATTTTCTTTGCACCAGACTTAATTATCCCATGATACTGGCTACTGAGATCACCATCACAGCCTGTCCATCTGGCTATGGCCAAGGCCAAGATGGCATTTGAGAACAATACTGACTGCGGCCACTATTAAGCTAAGGAACTTTAAATATATTTAACATTATTGCTCTAGCTTCATAGGGTCTGATTCTATTAATTTATTTATTATTTATTTATAGCTGTGCAAATATTGGTTTTGATGTGAAAAACAAATATTCACGTTCAACCGTGAAATCAAATGCCTTTAAGTTGTGAGGCTTCAAGCAAACAAACGGTTTATACTTGGGGCCTTGCGCTCATCGATGGGCAGTTGGCATGCAGCCATGGATCGATTGGTGTTCCTGTTTGTGCTGTCTCACCTGCATCCGTGTTGTGGCAGTACCTAGTGGTGGGATCCACAAAATGGCAAAATATTCATGGCCCTTTTTAGCTACATTACTGTAGAATCCAATTCAGCTTTGGAACCACCGGTCAATTTGGTGGCATTGAACAGCATTAACATATTGGAGTTCAAATGAGTTCAACAAAGTATATGAAATTGTGCACAAATCAACATTTTCTTGACATTGGTGCAAAGCCTTCACCATGAATCATGAATTGGAAATGAATCTGGGAAAATTTAGAAGGCTGCAACCAAATGATGCTGTTTGGGGGCAGGCAGTGAATATTTTAAACAACTAAATTATTACGCCGGGATCATTTTTGATAGACATTAATTTTTTTGATTATGTTAAACTACGAAAATGTATTTGTTCATTTACCCTGTAAAATACTTTGGAGTATTCATGCTCAAGTGCAAACTCCGTGCAGTCTAATGTAGCAAGGTGATCACGGATAATCTTTGACTAAAAAAGTGATGTTCTAAAACATCCGCGCAAGAAAATGTATGAGATCCTACAAGGTATGTGATCTGCACAAGATATTGTATGAGATTACATGGACGTAGGTAGAGTAGGGTTTGAGAAATTGGTGATTTTTTCTTTCAAAAGTCAGATTTTTTCCACTACTCACTACTTCATGGTCCTGACAGTTTCAGAACAACTCCGCTCGTACAAAGTGGATATGTTACTGTTATCTTTAGAGAATTGTTTGACTATGACCAAAGAAGTTAGACTTTTTCTATTCTTGTTAGTGTGTCACGGGTTACTCAACACTAATCGACCGTTACAATAACACGAAAAGACTGCAACAATGATGTGATAATCGCAACATCCTCTACCATTGCGGCTCCGATAGCTGCCCCCCCCTCCCTTCCCGTAGCAGCCACATCTTCAGAGCCACATGTTAGAGAGTTGCAATGTGCAGTGGCCTATGATCGGCGTCCAAAAATTGGTGTAAGAGGAGCCAAACTCACCTTGTGTAAAAAATCATCATTGTCGTATTACTGACAAAGAAGGGCGATGCATATGTCCATAACACTTTGCCAAATTTGGCAAAGACTTTGGCGGATCAGATGCATGCCGACGAGGATGGCTGTTCATGGAGCTGCTCGCACGTGGGCGTGTTGATGACGCCCAATGGCCCAATGCATGCATGCATATGATGACATAATAATGAAGAGTGATGTGTTGGGTGTTGCCTCTTGATAATATTGAAAGGAGGATATGCAATAGACGGGCAAGTTATTGCTGGAGGCTTGATGTGGTTAATTGAACAATACAACACCAGTAGTGAGTGGAAGGTTCTATTAGTGATGGAGAACTAGGAATGGTGATAATGCTCTAGAAAGGCACGGGGGGAGGGGTTGGAATTCTTAGCGCACTACAATGACAAACAGCATCAGGGGAGATGGTGGAAACAGCTGAAACCGGATTTAATGGGCGGCTGTTTGTGTCGAATCCCTCCAACTGTTGCAATCTATGAAAGTAGCTTCACCACAACAATGGACAGCAAGAAAGAGTGCCCTGCAAGAGAATTGGGAAAATCCATGAAGTTATTTAATTTCACTTTGACATTATGAACAACAATGCCCTGTTGGGGAAGGAAGGGGGTGAGAGAAATCACAACACAATATTCTTATGCTGGGCAGAGTGATTTCCTATTGTCATATTTCAGAGGACTGACTAGTTGGAAATCCGAGGAGGATGCTGTGTAAGTTTTGGCCAAGACTCACGGCAAAGCATCCGATGTATTTTGGCGGCCCAACTTGAATTTGTTTGCGGGATGACTACAAAGGGCTATTAGGGAGCACGCAACAAAGCAACGCTGTCTTGCCTTGGTCAACAAGTTTGGCAAAATTGAATACAGCAAGCAACGAAATTTGACTTGGGCAATATCGGAGCATAGGAGTACCTATGCAACAACCTGCAATATCAATGGTAGTCATTGATAGGAATGAGATGACTCTATGGCGAGAGGGCTTAGGATACAATGCAATAGATGGGTGAGATAGAGTCAATATGCAATTCTTTAGATGCCAGGAAGACATGACAAAAAATTCGCACACGGGAGACCAAGACAAATGGTGGGCTTATTGATAGCTGTCCTGGTATTGATTTGCGAGGATCAGACACAGGAACTGATCGTTAGCGCGAAATTTGTAATGTGACCTCTCACACAGTAGGAGCGGCCTTTGAAGGAGAGGAGGGATCATAGTGACACCGACAGATATTGAGCGCCGACAGATATTGAGCGGCCATTGAAGGAGATGAATGATCATATTGTTATCATTGAAATGACAATCATTGATGACAATTCAATCTCATTGGGTGTCAATGTGCAGTGATCATTATGCATAAATTAACATGGGTATGAAACCCCCATTTGCATGTTCCTCTGTAAAAAATGGTACAAATATACTACGTTCAGCGCGTCTTTGGTACAGCATTATTAGTGTGAAGCGCTGGGGATACGAAAGTCTGACCCAAATCATGTTGGGTAACCAGGGGGGTCATTTTTATTGCCCAATCACGGGTTCGCACAACCCTCTACTTCAGAAATAATAATGTATCTCGCTCTTTTAGAGGTGCAGACCCCTCTTGGAATTTCCAGAAAATTCCAAGTGGAACATAACATTTAATTTTCTAAAGTTCCACATAGGCCCTGTCTGGTAGGTACCTATGTACCTATGTTGGGTGCAGGGTTCTCTCTTCTCTCAGTAGGGGTTCTCTCTTCTCTCAGTACATGTGATTGTGCTTGGAAGCTCATCTAGATAGATAGCTGAGCATGCAAGTCGTGTACTCTAGCTTGCTTCTCTCTCTCTCTAGAAAAAAGATGTCAGGAGAGATGCTTGTGGAAAGCATCTTGAGTACATCCCTCTCTAGAGAGAGATGATGATGCTGGTGTCTATGATGTTAATTATGCTAGAGAAAGCTAGAGCGCTCCCAAACAGTGTTAAACCTTAGGCTTTTAATTGTGACTCTCCTGCATGCTCTAGAGAGAGGTACCTATTACCTACATAGAGAGCCAAGAGCTTGCTCCCAAGATTGTGCCTCTGTCTTTTCCCACTATCGCATGGTTTTGATGTTCTTTTTGCTTCTGTTACTCATATGTATTAGTTTTCACATAATACAGACGAAGATGCGTGCATAAACTGCCCCGGGTGCAGGCAGCAGGCAATAAAAACTAACAAAAGATTTGCTGAAATCCTCTTCTATCTCTCTGAACCATCCTGCACAAACAGGGATAATCTGTCCTTGTAAAAGCATGTTCTCGTCAGAACATGTGATCATGCTTGGAAGCTAGGCAGATATCTGATTGAGCATGCATAATCTCTCTAGCTTGCTTCTCTCTCTATCTATCTATCTATCTCTAGAGAGAAAGATATGTCAAGAGAGATGCTTGTGTTGTGGAAAGCATGGATAGAGAGAGATCGATTATTGTGCTGATGTCTCTGGATTTCTGTAGTGTCTATGATGTTAACGCTAGACAAAGCTAGAGCGCGCTAAAACGGTCATCGACCTGTGGTAGGCCTTGAACTGTGACTCTCCTGCATCTGCTATATAATCTCAAGATTGTGCCTGTTTTCCCAACTATCTAGTACCAGGTACTTACTAAGGCACGCATGGTTTGATGTTCCTTTTGCTTCATGTTACTCATATGGGTATTAGTTTTCTATGTACTCATATATGTATTAGTTTTTCTACGAACCAACCATAAGTAAGTAATGGGTGAGTAGTATTAGTAGCACATAAAGTAGGTGAAGATGCATGTCGTATGAGAAACCCCGGGTCCCGGGTGCAGCAGGGATCTTAAACGAGATCTCGAATAAAAACTAATACAAAAAATGACACTCTCCTCTCACCTCTCACCTCTCATCTCATCGATCTTCGATCTCTCATATCTCTTGCACCTTGCACTCTACCTTCTCATCAGTATTCCAATCACCAAAAGTCACCAAAGCAATCTACTGAAATGCCTCTCAACTACTTACTTACATTATTGCGGCTGCCTCCCCATGCTGCATCCCCTACTGGTGATACCCAAATAATTGCAACAGCTATCTAGGTATTCACCAAACACAACATCGTGCACAACATAAAAAGAAGTCGACATGAGTTCGAATAAGAGAATTAAAGTTGATCATGCATATAAAAATTTCTCCCGTTACTTTGAGGACGGGGGGGAAGTCCTTGCCACCAGTCAAAAATTTCCTGCAAAGCTCCATTCAATGTTGTCAGATCCACAGTTTTCACATATAATTTCTTGGAGGGTAAGAGAAAAAATACACCCTCCCAATGAAACATGCTGTTAGATTCACTCAATTCTAACGCTCACTCCTTAATTCCCCTGCTGCTATCAAAAGCCACATGGACGTGCCTTCAAGGTACATTGCAAAGAGTCACTAAAAACTAAAGTCCTTCCAGCATATCTGAAACTAACCAAATTTGAGTCTGTAAGTCGAAAGTACAATGAAGAATTGCCACCATTATTGGGACATGACAACTGATTCTATATCTCCTCTGTTCTTCGTCAGTTTACAAGGCAATTGAGTGGGTGGGGATTCAAACGCCGTGAGTGATCAAACACCATCAAAAACAACAAGAATAATATGCTGATTGATATCTAATGTCGTATCCATTCTTTTCGTTATCAGTCTATTTTCCAGGCCCAGACCGTGGTGCCTACTATCATGAGCAATTCCTTCGTAGTATGCCCGAGCTCACATGCTTGATGAGTCGTGAGACATCAAAGAAGCAAGGGAAATTCTCGCCATGCCCAGAAGATGAGCCTGATTTCAACGCGATTTCCAGGTTACATCCGTTACCAATGCTCAATGCCCAAGTCGCAGCTTCTTCAGACTCGAAGGCAGTAGTTCATGCAGAAACATCATTCGCTGCAACTGCCTCCGCAGTACAAAGTACAACGATGGTTGCAGGTCACCCACCTCCTCCAGTTTTGCAAAACATAGCATCAATATCAGCAGCGTATTTGCCCAATGTTCAATATCACAACATGACAAACTTGGGGAATGTGATGGCCCAAGATGCAACATCGGATAAAGTAGCAGCCATAGCTACATACACCTCGTCATGTTCCGGTCACGAAGATTATTCAAAGCCCAAAACAATGAATGCAGCTACTCAGCCAACACAACCTTTGGGCGCAACAATGTCCCAGCTATGTTATCATTATGGGCAGGCATTGTCCGCCTCATTGCCAGGCTCATATCAAAGATCAAATATAGCAGCAGATTCTCAGCTTTCTACTTCTGAAAGGTCTCAGGTAAATCAGCCAAGGCATCCTCCTAACACATATCCTTCCCCATCAAGCTTAGAAAACAGTGATGACGGGAATGAATCTTCAGGGTCAGATAGTAGTAGTTTCAAGAGGGATATGAATAGGCTACTTGATAATTTCCCATTTTGAGGAAGGGCGCAGAAAAAAGGCGTTTAATAATAGACAAAAATAGGTTCATTACATTACATTTAAACCTAGATGTGCTCTCGAATGAGGCTGGAGTTAACAGGGATCAATGCGGAGTTAGCCAATGTGAGAAATAAATGTATGTGGTTACTGCCAAGTTAACATCTATTCCTGAACCATCTCAAAGTCCATGAGCGGGCATTTGTATTTCTTGTGAATTCGTGAATGTATCTCTCATATTACAATTCGACTACTCCTTTCAGATTGAACATATTACACACACATCATCTGGACGCCAATTACCCCCTTTTGCTGATAGTGATTTCTACAGTCCTTTTTGGGTCAACTAATCAAACAGCTCATTCAATTCTTCTTCGCTATCAGAATAATTGACCCTCTCTATCCGAGAAGTCAAGCCATTGTATATTGGTTGATAAATTGGGCATGGTCCATCTTCGTATTTCCTGCATGATACCGGTTCCCAATTATTATCATAGCATGTCTCCTCAATCGTCCAATCGCAGCAGAGGGTAGTGCAATATCCGCTGCTGAATTCGCTAACTCCACACTTTGTCTCGTTTGCTCCCTGGCAGGGACAGCCTCCTTCGTCATACCTTTTGTCCGCGGAGATTGAGGAGATGAGGTTCTGACCGAATTAGATTACAGGACAATGGAAGATACAATGATCTATTTTTCGTACCACACGCCATAGCAGATAACTCACCTAGCACATGAATAGGCATCTCCCGTCGTAGCATTGTAGCATGTTTCCTCTGTTCGAATATCACAGCATACCTCCACAGGACATCCATCAACAATATCAGCACAGTACTGCACTGGAATGGGACTTCCATCTTGACCATATCCGCATTTCATGCATTCTACTTCCGTCTGTGGATTGCATCCTAGCCCCGAGCTGATGCTCGTATTGTTTGTGCTCGTGTTATTCTGTAATTTGATAAGATTGCAATGTTATTAGAGGTCCAGCCATATTCGAGCATGAACAGATATTGTGATAAATGATAAATTATGCAACCTACCGCAACCAAAGTATCCATTTGCATTTGATGAGTGCTTGCATTGCTCGTCGCGGCGATTGCCGCCAAGAAGACTATTGGAAGCATATCATTCATTGTTTTCATTTTTGTGCACCTCACTTGGCTTTGGGTGAGACGAATCGATCGTGCTTCTGACTTCGCTTCGACTCTTTTGGAAGGGTCAATGACATGACGGCGGTGAAGGCTACTGTCGGTGAGGGATCATTCGAGATCGTGGTTGGATGGTCAACGATGGGAATGATGTGACACTTTCATGAAGAATGACATAAAGAGTTGTCACCTGGTAGCTCTCAAATTATTTGTACAATTCCCGGAATTGTTTCCCTGGGTGCCGTGACATTCCAGCCATGCTTGGATGCCGGGCCCACTTATTCCCAGTTCTCTCGGTTGATGACTTTTCTTTATGTCCAAAAGATCCACAGATACCAAGGAACAAATATGTGTTCAACATTCTGACCTGATTCTGACCCTGCAATGCACGCAACCAACTAACTAAAATGCAATAACCATGGCCAGCCTGCTCTTCTACCTCGCAATAATTGTCCTCGCAATTGCAGCCAGACCATATCTACAACGACCTACCCCTCTAGAACCAGTTCAGCCTGGCGATGCTGTGGTAATCACTGGCACTTCCACCGGCATTGGCAAACATGCCGCTCTTTCCCTCGCCAGAGAAGGCTACAAAGTGTTTGCATGCGTCCGAAAAACAGCCGACGGCGATGCCCTCATGGCATCGGCCAGGACACACGGAGTCGATACTGACAATATCAACATCCTGATCCTTGATGTGACCAACTCCGAGCAGATTGCCAAGGGAGTGGAAATTGTATCCCAATATGTGGGAGAGCGCGGTCTAAAGGGCCTCTTTAACAACGCTGGCATCGGTTTTGATTATTCTGGAGATGTTGTCAGTACCTCCGTAGAATTCACCAGCATGGATCAATATCGAAAGATATTCGATGTCAACTACTTTGGTCTGGTCGAGACGACCAAGGCCTTTCTAAGTCTGCTGAGAGAACACGGTGATGGTAGAATTATAATGAACGCATCTGTGGCGGGGTATTTGGCAACTCCTTTCATGAGCCACTACGCTAGCTCGAAGCATGCCGTCGAGGGCTTCTCTGACTCTCTCCGACGAGAACTCCGCCCTCATGGTGTGATGGTATCGATATTGGAATGTGGATTTGTTACCACGAGGATAATTAATGGCTTTGTGCCGGAGGGAGTGGAACCATACAAACAGGCGGAACAACGACAATCAAAGATTTTTTGGAAGCGGTCCATAGGAGCACCTTCACCACGGGTATCGTCAGAAGCGGTGATGCATGCACTGCGTGCAAAGGAGCCACAATTGCGATATGTTGTAGGAAAGAATAGTGCCATGTTGAAAGTAATGAGATACTTCCCTGGCGAATGGGTAGATGCCATGCTTTCGATGGATTCTGAAAAGGATGAGATCGGAGAACGCGAACTTGAGGAATTGCTGCGAGAGTCAAAGAAGGAGTTTGATTTGTAGAAGAAGCCACATGGTCTATTAGGATTGCTCTCCAGCATCTGTGAGGTGCTTTCATGTTGTGCACAACACACAACACGGAGAGCTCTTTCACTTTCAATCTTTGCTCATTTCAAAATGAGACAGTTTCAGATTTGACAACATCGTCAGTACCATCAATAAGTGAGATGTATCATATAAATTGGTTTCTTTCTGTTTCATATCAATCGTGTTCACTAAAAAATATACCGCTGAGCTCGAAAGAAATCCAGAGCCTCTCTTCATTTCTTTTTCGTATAATAATCGCATTATCACAAAGACCATAATATCAACTTTGATCACGAGTATAGCATATTCGAAGCAATCTTCACAATACCTCTATAATGAATCAATCCGATCACCCCCACAACAATAGCAGGCATAGCCATCCACCACCTTGTATCATCATCATACGTCAAAATTACCGATATGATCCAACCCAAATTGTACGTCAGAATTGTCCCAATAAAACTTCGGAAGCCCCATAGTCGAAAGAAGGCGGATCTGTCAAAGAATTCGAGGAACTGGGATTGTAGATTCATTCCTAGAGCAGTTTTGGAGTATATGGCGAGGAGTGCGTAGATTGTGGTTGTGTAGGTTCCGAGGGCGACGCAGATGGACATGCATAGGCCAAATAGGAGCTTGAGTTTGTTGTCCTGATTTTGTGGTTGAACCATAATAGCGAGGTGCAATACATTATAATACAAGATGCTTCATAAGAATTATTCAAATAAAACTTGAAAATCAACAGATCAATCACTCTGCATCACTATTGCTGCACTCACAAATTGCACTGTCTTCTTGTCGTCGCTATCCTCCGGAACAACCCCAAACTTCTTCGGTGTTGACGTGAACAATACAAGTGCTGTATTCATCAACAGTGTTGACACCGTCGAGTATGCCAAGCCGTCGAGACGGGTCTTTGCTAAACCCATATCGAAAGCTGCCGCTGCAGCTCCTCCGCGGAGGGTGAAGGCAAGGGGTAGGTTAAACGGAGCATGACGTACAGCGTTGGCCGCTAGTGACGCCGTCGGGGCTATTAGGGGGCGCAGCATCATGATGGCAAAGTTGTCGGTTTGTTTCCAACCGCTCTTTGGCGATGCCTATTGTGCCTGCTGATAACGTGATAGATGATATGATCATAACATCATGAAGCAAAGAGGGCCGGTCATCAGCCGATAAATAATGAAAAATGAAAAGCTCGCAAAAGATATGATGTTTTCACATAGGAATTAGTATGACATGAAAATGGCCGCGTGTTTGTCAGTCACGATGTTTGTATGATGTAGATGTATTAGAAACTATCATACAGGATACAGGGTACATTCATTCATAGTCTAATTCGAAATTGCAACTCGCTACAACTATCTTCTCCACGATGATGCTGCGCCCTCTGCTACCACAAGCGGCCTCTCTAGCAGCCACCGCTGCACCTACCACGTTCAACCTCCCCGTTGCCTTCAACATCCGCGGAGGAGCTGCAGCCGCAACCGCAGGTGCTGCAGCGTTTGACATGGGTTTGGCAAAGACTCGACTGGAAGGTCTGGCATATTCAACAGTGACAACATTACTGTTGGGTGCAGCACTTCGATTATTCTCGGGGACGCCAAAGAAGTTGGAGGCGGTGCCGGAGGATGCTGACAAGGCCAAATTAGTGAAACTTGTGAGATTGAATGAAAAATTACATGCTGAATTAATCTCAAGTTACAATGAATTGTACTAATATCATACACCATTCCGTCTTCCACAGAACAACAATCTCAAGTTCTTATTTGGTCTATGCATGTCCCTCTGCGTCGCTCTCGGAGCCTACACAACCACAATCTACGCACTCCTTGCCATATACTCCAAAACAGCTCTGGGCATGGGATTACAGGAAGAATATCTCAAATTATTTGATCAATTTTCATTTTATCGGGTATGGGGCTTTCGTGGTTTTATTGGGACAATCTTATCGTATAATGTGGGTTGGATTTTATCATTGATTCTTACCTATGAGGGGGAAATTCGTTGGTGGATGGCACTGCCAGCGATTGTGATTGGGGTGGCTGGGTTGTTTCATTATCAGAGTATAATGAGCATTGCAGGGACAATCCTTTACTCGTAAAAATATTCTGTTTATTCTGATGTAGACAGTGCTAAGTAACTCTATGTGAAACTCATAGATCAAAAATGGATTTGGGTTGGAAAGGGATCTGAATGGATTCATGAGTTTCTCTGTCAAGGGTCTCTGGCTATCCTGAATCATTTCTTGAGCTTGTGCTTGAAACAAAGATAGCTCCTAATTTTCCGCATGCTAGCAATTTTTGAACTTTGCAGCTTTTTGCACACATTCAGTCAGATTGAGAAGTAGATAGTTGTTCTTCAAATTCTAAGCTTCCAAATATGCTTTGAACTATGCTTATTCCAGATGTAGTAAAATCTAACCATTAGTTGAGTATGGTAGTTTTTCATCTATGATGGCCTCGGAAACAAGTCCAGTGTTTAGTAGATGCATGAATAACTGCTTGAAGTGGTGAAGTGCCAGATAACTACTGGAAAATTGTAGAAATCAGCCATCTCGGGTATGTTGAAATTGATATGCTTTGTGGAACAGATTTTCAATTATATGACTGCAAAAACAGCACCTTTTACAGCCACTTTGTATAACCTTCTGCTGAAGAATTGCATACAGAAAGAAAGGGGGCAACGCAACCGGAAAAGTCAAACGACCTCGACTTTTTGTTATGAATATTCACTATTACTATTGCAAAATCAAGGCATTCCAGATCAGAGCCTTCACATCTACCATAGTCTCGATATCAAAATATCACTAATATATCTCGTCTTTCATCTAAATTCTACAGCCAGCCACAGAATGGATTCTAGAGGTACTCACTTTTTACCCCCCAAGAGATTTACCGGAATCTTCAAATACGAAACCCCATTCGATTCCGCCTTGGGTAACTCACCATTCCTCAAATTCACCTGCAACGAAGGAATAATCAACTTTGGCATTCCCAACTGACTATCACGCTCGCTCCTCCACGTGGCAAATTCCTCCCCGGATGTTTCTGCCTTGAGTTGTTTATTCGTCTGTTTTTCCTCACCAATGGTAGTTTGAAAGAGCAATTCTCGTCCACCGGGCTGGTAATCGTGACCGACAAAGACACGTACATCATCCGAGAGTTCATCATATAATCGCCTCACGGACGAGTAGAGATCGGAACTACTGCCCCCGGGAAAGTCACACCGTGCCGTTCCAAAGTCTGGCATAAAGATTGTATCTCCCGTGAATACAGCATCGCCCAATACATAACAGACACATGCAGGGGTGTGTCCAGGAGTGTAAATGATGCGACCTTCCATGTCGCCTAATTGGAAGGTATCCCCATCTTGGAAGAGGACGTCGAATTGAGACCCGTCCGTTTTGAGATCATCTTCCGTGTAGTTGAATATGGTGCTGAATTCTTTTTGTACCTTGGTTACGTTGGAGCCAATTCCTGTCTTGGCAGTGGGGTATTTTTCCTTTAGATATTTTGCTCCCGTCAAATGATCAGCTAAATTTTGACATGAGAACAAATTTTGTAAGTCACATCAAATTATTGAACAACAATGAGAACATGCAGCTTTGACACCATAGCACTCACCATGGACATGACTTTCAAGAATGTACTTGACATCCAAATCATTGGCAGAGCAATACTCTACAACAGCCTCATTGTGCTCATTCGATGTCCGTCCAGAGGAAGCCTCATAATCAAGGACAGAATCCAGGATGATGGTTTCTTTCGATGTCGGATCACTAATGATGTAGGTCATGGTGGACGTACCCTTGTGAAAGAGACCGTGGACGTTTGGCTTGGCGTCAGACATTATTTTGCTTGAGAGTGTGCGATGAGTGGAATTCCGAGATGGATAGGGGTGCTGCCGTGATGAAGACGGAGTAGGATGACGATGGCAAAGAGATCGATAGTAGGAAGAGGCGATGGCACTGCTGCTGCGTTGTTGCTGCGAGGCGAGGATGGGAATTATGAGGCTGCTGTTTCTACTGCGTTGTGTCAGCTGGAACGCAAGGCGACGGCCTGCCGGGAATGCCATCCTGCAAAAGCGGCGTCGGCGGCGGATCTTTCGGCCTCGGGCTTCGGCCGGATTCTCATTGCGGACGGATGGATTTGTTGTGTCGGTGATTTTGCGTCTCCCCTGGTCTCCCGCCATAAATCCAGAACTACTAAATTAGATGCTTTCGGACTATCGGAAAGATATTATGTATTCCCGTGATTATTCTCTCTCTTTGGAGGATTCTGCAGATTGGCGAAATAATCACCACCAATTTCCGGGAAAGTATCACCACGTCAGTGGGATCCAAACCATGAGAGAGGTGCCACGTGAAATCAACAAATTAATTGCTCCTCGCACAAAACAGCACAATCTCTAGCACAATATTGTACCACCTAATCACAGCATCTCCATCATCCAAAGAAACAATGAAACTCTCACTCAAGTACGTCCTCCTTCTCTCAGCCATTGCATTGGCGTCTCAATCTTCGTTGGTCCTTGCCCAGGATGCCGCTGTAACTGCGGACGCTGCCGATGCTGCCGCGGAGACCAAGGTAGAGGAAGCCATCGAGGCAGCTGTAGATGTAGATGACGCTGAAGGTGATGCAGGAAAGGAATGTGCCGCAGATGATAGTTCCTGTGCCACCCCAGAGGAAGAGCCTGTAGCCGCCGTAGTAGAGGAGGAGGAGGATCCCAAATGCCCCTCACGTCCGCATATCATTCGATGTGCTGCAA
>JALLOX010000050.1:0-30648 GCA_036939695.1 Thalassiosira ordinaria | reverse complement strand
ATTTCTCAGTGGCGGGCTACACCCGCTAGCTTCATCTAACAAAAGTTGGGCTCGCGGCCATCCAGCCATCTGTGGGCGCGCCCACGCGCCCACTATGCCCATGTCCCTAGTGTTTGGCCCTGGTTTGGCCGTTTGGCGGAGTTTGGCGGGCTGCAGGCTGCAGGGATAAATCACGTTATTTTATTATCACCAAGTACGTGATATAACCGTGATCATAGTTATTTTGCGAAGATTCATGTGTACGTGACTATACATGATCCCAGCGTGACCACTTACTCACTCTCTAATATAAGGGGGCAAATTTCCAATAATAAGAGCGCATCAGCGTCTAAACTACATATTTTTTGATACATATGTGGCACAACCCCACTCATCCTGTCGTAAAATTAACGGGTAAAACGATCGGCCCTCTTTTTCATCTCGACACTCGAGAACACTGAAGACTGAAGACTGAAGACTGAAGATGAGCAAAAGCAACAGCAACAGCAACAGCAACAGCAACAGCACCAAACAATAGCAGAGGATTGGAGCAACAATTAACCATGTCAGAGGAAGAGCCCACCGACCCGATCATCAGCAATGGTCAGCAAAAGGGGGAGGACACACCGCAGGCGCAGGGTTCAGCGCCCGAGCCTGCTTTGCCGAAGGAGGACGCATCAGGAGGTAATGTCAACGGCGACGAGCCATCATCAGCGACGACATCCTCCGATCCTTCGCCTCCTGCACAAGAACAACAAGAGACTACCAGCACCTCACCAACACCGCCACCTGAAGGCGAAGAATCAACAACGGAACAGCCGCCGCAAAGACAAGCAGTCGTCGCCCCCCTCCCCCTCGACTGGACCAGAATGAACGAATGCGACGAAGATCCCGCCAACATTGTCCGCTATCCGTGGGATGTCACCGAAATCGACCCCGACGAAACCTACCTCACCATTGTGGGCACATCGGGGCAAAAAATTACTCGCATGGGAAGTGAGCTGAAACATAAAGTCTCGCCAAAGTTAACGCATTTGGTACTTCGATCACATTTGATACGTACCATGGAGGGGATTGCGGGGATGGAACATTTGGAATTGTTGGAGTTGTATGATAATATGGTGGATGAGTTGAGAGAGTTGGATGGTGGCGGTGGGGGTAGTGAAGAGAGTGGTGAGAATGGGGAAGGGGATGGGGAAGGAAAGAACAAAGGAGGGGGATTGCCAGGGAAGAACTTGAGAGTGTTGGACATTAGTTACAATGTGATTCGGGATATGGGACCGGTTAGTCTGTGTCCTAATTTGCAGGAGCTTTGTGAGTCAAACAATCTACATGATTTTCTTTTGCAATTTATTAATTCACTTGAACTTCTATTTTTTGCCTGCACATGAATTATGAACTCAAACAACTTATCTTATCATATCAGACATTGCACAAAACAAAATCAAAAGCATCAAGGGAATAAAACACCTAAAGCTCCTACGAAAAATCGATCTCGGTGCTAATCGTATCCGAGTAATGGAGGAAGAGGAACTCTCCGGCCTCGAAAATCTGGAGGAACTATGGCTGGGCAAAAACAAGATTGAAAAGATTGATGGTCTGGGCAAGCTTACCAAATTACGTAGACTAGATGTCCAGTCGAATCGATTGACTAGAATTGAAAATTTGGAGGCACAGGTTCATACACTAGAGGAGTTGTATTTGGCGCATAATGGTATTGATGTGGAGGGGGCCAAGTGTGACACTGGGTTGGCTTTGCCATTCACGGTGTTGAATACTATTGATATGTCAAGGAATAGACTGACGGATACTTCTCCTTTTGAGCATTTAACATCATTGTCAGACCTATGGATATCAGGAAATGATATCAAAACATATGATGATATTGAGCACCTTCGTGCATTGACTGAGTTGGACAGTGTGTATCTGGAATACAATCCTGTGGCGAGCGAGTTTGAATATCGAAAGAAACTGGCTGAGATGATTCCATCCTTGACGCAGATTGATGCTAATATGATTGGGGGGCTTGGTCAGCATGGTTACATGTCAGCAGGTGGAAGTGGAGGGAATTTGGTGGAGAGGATGAGGCAGATGCAGGAGGCTGCGATTCAAAAGGCAGAAGAGCAGAAATCTGCCGCGGCCGTTGATACGGGAGAGCAGGTGGCAACTGCGGCGCCAGAAGAAGAGAAGCCTGAAGCGCAAAAGCCTGCTGTTGGCGAATCTGATGGGGAGAAGGCAGCTGCTGCACCAAAAAGTGAAGCTCCTATTATACCTGAAGAGGAGGCCGCTACTGGATCTGATGAGAAACAGAAAGCACCCGCTGATGAAACAGAATGATGGAGAGTTTAGTCTGTTAATAAACTGAAGATAAGTATGGTATCCAACCTTAGGATAGAGAGCTTGTTTTGAAAACTGTTGGATGGCATGTTGATACATCGCTCTCTGATCTGTGACGCTCCAGAGCAATTCCCAAACCATTTGAGATCGTCCTCATCCAGACTTACCACATGACTGCCTCTGTTAAACCTCTGCTACACTCCAAGACCCAAGAAAAACTTGTTGACTATACTATGGTAGTTTATGGTCTCGAGGTAGAGTTTCTGATACTGATTTTGGCATGGCGTTACAGACTTAATGACTTTGTTGAATGCTCCCTTGCAGTGGCACAATCCTTGCACTTGGCATCATGAACCTCATGGAACACGTGTTGAACCTTAGATCGTTTTACCCATTTGGCAGAATGAACCTTAGATCGTTCTTTCTTGGCAAAGCTATCAAGCGTCTTAGTCACCTTGCAAATAGAACAAGTGCCTTTCAAATTCTGCCATCGATTTGCGACGCAAATCTTGCGTTTAGCATCATTGCCCTTAGAAAGTTGATTATTGGAAAAGTTCTCCAGCGCCGTCTTCACCTTGCACCATGAACAAGTGCTCTCTGATTTGCCCTCTTTGTACGTTGGTGCACCTTCATTGCTAACCGCGCAGGGCCTCTTTAGTGAGGTCAAAGCTATATTTGATTTCTCCGTTGGTGCTGACTCAGCTTGATATCCACTTGAAAGATAAACATCTTGGACATCTTTCAGCTCTGCGTTGTCATCTCCAATAGTAGACCTGCCATACTCATCTTCTTTGTAGACCTCTTTTGCTGCATAAAATTTAGATTGCCACTTTGCTTTTTCATCATCGTAGACCTTTTTCGCTTCATCCGCTTTGGCTTGCCACTTCGCTTTTTCATCATCGCTAATCATCTTGTAACGATGATTAACCTCCTTCATCTGCAAGTTGTTTTGAAGTTGTTATCAGCCTGTATGATAAAAGATAGAGATGCATTCTTTATTCAGGCAGGATACTCACAACATCGCCGATAGCAAAATCCGGATTGTCCTCCTTAACTTGTGCCCAAATAGAATTGGAATACATCATGCACGCATTCATGGAACGTTTGGGTGCGGTAGGATCCTTATACATCATGTACGCATTCATGGGACGTTTGGGTGCGGTAGGATCCTTCTTTGCGCGTTTGNAGTTTGCTAAGCTCTCCAAATGTGGCATCCGGATTGGCCTCTTTCATCTCATTTCCCTTCACAGCCGCGTAGAACATAAAAGCTAATAATAGTCAAGGAAAATATCAATGGATGAGTAACTTTCACTATTAGGCAAGATACTAAGGCTCTGTCAGATGCCCCCTCCCCTTACTTACCTGACTTCGGCCTTTTTGGAGCGTTGGGGTCCTTTTTACGCTTCTTCTTTTCTGAGCGCATTGCAAGGTCAGGCTTTTGCAGTTCAGCTTCATCATCAGTTTCAGCCTCTTCATGCTTGTCAAATTTATTGCTTGTTACAGATTCAGGCTTGATTTCACTAGTGTCAGTTTCATAGTCAAATTCCTTTGTCTCTAAGCTTCTTACTGTATCAAGCTGTTTCATTGATAGATCTTCATCCTCAATGCGTTCTTCAAGTTTTAGAGAACTGTTGCTCTTTGCTTCTAGGGGTGCCAATTCATCATGTTTCCCGTTCAACTCTTTAATTGCTTCCACTGTACTCATTGGCTCAATAGGAGGCGGTAGCTCCTCTGGTTGTTGCATTGCAGTGGCACATTGCCTGCCTTTCATTAGTCGCAAACAATCCTTGCATTTGCTCATGGTAATACCTTTGGATAGTTGACTCTTCGAGAAGTTGTTTGGGGTCTTAATCAACTTGCAAATTGAGCATATGCGTTCTATTAAAGGACGAAACCATAGGCGGATTGGAACAGCGACATCTCTACTACTTGCATCGCTTGATTCACTATTCTCAATAAACAGAGTGAAACAAATACAACCTGTTTTCGTTGGCTCATATCTGCCATTTGGGATGAAACTGTTGAGTAGTGATGATTCAGATTCGTTCCTCGTCATCTCAAGAGAGCTACCTCCTTCACCAATGTTTGTCCCAAATGACATCAAAATTCCATGGACGTTCACCTCAGGCATGTTCCTTGATCGACAAAGAGGCCCATACCAAGCGCCATAGTTGATGTATGCTTGCAAGTGATTGCCACAACATGCAATGAGCCCAGCTTGATCGATACGCCCTCCAATGCTTCCCCTACCACCAGGGAATGTCACCTGAAACCTAGCAATGTTCCCCTCCAGAGGATCTATTTTCAAATATCCTTTTGCGTCTAGCTCCTCACTGATCCCGAGGATTTCTTTCCCTATTACTTGATGGAGCTCGTATATGCGGGTACGCTCCTTACATCTTTCCTTAGCTTTCATGCAATCCTTGCATTTGGCAGCATGAACCTTAGATTGTTCTTCTTTGGAGAAGCTATGAAGTGTCTTGTTTATTTTGCAAATGAAACATTTCTTGGTTGGGATGCAATCTTTGCATTTGGCAGCGTTGCCCTTAGATCGCTGATTCTTCGAAAAATTTTCCAGTGCCTTGTTCACCTTGCATATGGAACATATCATCTCCTCTTTGTCCTTTTCAGACAATGGTGTACCTTCATTGCCAACTTTACAGGACATTTTCAACGAGGGCAAATCCATATTTGAAGTCTGCATTGGTGCTGGTTCAGCTTGATTTATTGGTGCTGATTCAGCTTGATTTACACCATGTTTGCCTCCAATACCAGGTTTGCCATACTCATCCTCTACGTAGTTCTCTTTTGCAGCATCCGCTTTGGCTTGCCAAATTCCTTTTTCATAATCACTAATCATCTTGTAACGGATACCAATCTCCTCCATCTGCAAGTTTTGATGTTATGTCAGAACAAAATATTAGCCTGGATGATGAAAGAAGGAGATGCATTATTTATTCAGGATACTCACAATATCACCGTTGGAAAAATCCGGATTGTCCTCCTTGATTTGCGCCCGAATAGAATTGACATACATCATGTACGCATTCATGGGACATGTGCGTTCTATGTTGCCTTTTTTAGACGATGGTGCACTGTCATTAGTAGCTGGTCTGGGCAAAGCCGTAGATTTGCCACTCTCATTTCTTCCACTTTGAGCCTTTGATTTACCATGGTCCATTTTGTCTACACTCGCTTCAGCTTGGTTGTGTTTATCATCATGATTGGATGCGGTGCCACCATTGTTTGCTCCTTCTTGTGGCATTGAAATTGTTTTTGGCAACTTATCAATATCCTCCTTGACCTCAGCTGGGATCTTCACGGTTGAATAAGATGAAGACTCTAAAGGACGAAACCAAAGACGGATCGGAACAGGAGCATCACGGCAATTACCATAGCTGGATTCACCATCCCCAATGAAGAGAGTGAAACAAAGACACCCTGCTTTCATTGGCTTATATCCCCCGACGGGGTTAAAGCCATCTGGATGTGATATTTCAGGCTCATTCCTTGATATCCTAAGAGGATGAACTCGACCAATATGCAGGGGATTATTGGCACTGAAATTCTTGCTACCTGCTTCAGCAATATTTGTCCCAAAAGTCTTCATTAAACCATGGAAGTTCACTCCAGGCATGTCTTCATCTAGACGGAGAGGCCCATGCCAAGCACCATAGTTGACGTATGCCTTACAAGCAATTGCTCTAAAACGTTTGCGGTTCAGCCCAGTTTGATCGATACGACCCGCAATAACGCCCTTATCGCCAGGGAACTCGACCCAAAACGAGAACTGTCTTTTGGTGCGGGATCGATCCGGCGGATGAATTTCCAAAAATCCTTTTGCATGGTGCTCCTCAAGGATTTCATGTACTATTACTCGATGCAGTTCATATGTGAACGGCCCTTCCTTTGCAAACTCTCCCATGAATTCAATAAAATCATCTTCACCTCCACCTTCATCGCCACCACCGCTCTTCTCTGTTTTATCGGCAGCTTTGTTATCTGGCACCCCCCCCTCCTGTTTTGTCTCATGGTTGATTGGCCGTACATCAAACTTGGCCTCAGTTGGGAGGGCAGGTTTTTTCTTTTCAAGTCCATCAAATGCATCAGAAGCTGCATCTTTATTGCTCAATACATCTTCTGGTTTGAATTCATCAGTGCCAGTATCAACATGATTATATTGTTTCATGGCCATATCTTCATCATCAGTATCAATGCTGTCTTCAAGTTTAACAGCTCTATTGCTCTTTGTTTCTAGAGGTACCAATTCATCATGTTGTTCATTTATCTCTTGCTCTGCTTGAACTGGGCTAATTGGTTCAATATGAGCTTCATCATCTGTAGGAACATCTTCATGCTTCAATGACTCAGTGCTTGTCATATCTTCTGGCTTCAATTGTTTGCTGCTCACGCCATAATTGCTGCCTTCAACTGCAGCCTCAATATTGGTATCAATAGTTGTGGCAATTGGTTCAATATGAGCTTCATCATCCGTAGGAGCATCTTCATCCTTCAATATCTCATTGCTTGCCACCTCTTGCGGCTTCAATTGTTTATCAATCATGCTATAATTGCCGCCCTCAGCTGGAGCCTCAACATTAGTGTCAGCAGAGGTGTTGCTTGATTCGCCAAGATAACTTGATCCATCCTGTTGCGAAGCTGCAGCAGATGGCAAACTCCCTTTTCCCAACAAACCCACAGATGCTGTTTTTGTGTAACAAACGAGGGCCTCATCACGATCTTCCTCATCCATGTAGTCACCATCATATTTGTCAATTTCCTTTGAATGATGCTCCTCCATCCTGTCCAGCCTGACAGCCTTGAGAATTGGTACATCCTCGTCGTCTTCACCATGTTCTTCAGCTCTCTGATTTTCTATTGCCAATCCAGACAACTCAGCTGCCTTACGGACTGGACGCACTGCATCTATTTGTTTCAACCGAACAGTATTTGCTGGCACAGTTCCATTATATGCAGCCATCAGCCAACGAATCTTGACATTTCCATCTTTGTGTTGTGTGAGATGATCTTGTGGATTGATACTATCATTGCAGCCTAGAAGAATAGCTTCGTGCTCACTCTTCCCCTGCACTACAATCACAGGATATCCGCTGGTTCGTCCTGACTTGACTTTTGTGTATGAGTTGCCACTGATTGTTGCTGAATCATCATCTCCCTTCTGTCGGTTTCTGCTTCTAATGTTTGGAGTCTTCTTGTATTTGTCAGACAGACCACTCATTGGTGCTGAATCATCATCCCCCCTCTGACGTTTTGTGCTGCTATTGTTTGGAGTGCTCTTGGATTTATCAGGTTCTACCTTCTTTGTTGGAATTTCAGCATAATTCATATCACTGCCCCTGCTTCTCTTCCTTGAAACAGAATCTGAGATTGGCGCATTTTTGGCTTCCATGTTCATCGGTGACTTTGCCAGCCGAGGTGCTAGCGTATCACTTCTTTTGGGTATACTCCGTGCATCCTTCTCATTTGAATCAGTTCCAGCAGCTTGTAGCGAGATGGGAGATTTGCCCTTTTTCCGTGGTATTGGAAGGGATAGTGGATCACGGGCAGCCACATCAGAAGAGGTTGATACCTGCTTGACCTGTCGTGGGATGGGCTCGGACTCTGACCCCATCATCTTCAATCACAACACGCTCTGCACGAACGGCTCTGCAGCTTCTTTAGCTCTGCTTCAAAACGCCTGCTCTATGGGCTTCATCAGGGTGGCCTCTCGGCCCCTCTGCTAGTAGCTCTCTTCGCTCTTCGCCTCTTGCCTCTTCGCCTTCGGCTTTTGCTGTTGCCTCTCCATCCCTCCACCATAAATATCTTTCTCCAAAGCTATCTTACGAGGGCAGGCTAGGCTCTCGAAATATCTCATCCCCTTCCTCCTCATAAGTGCCCATATATGGACGTAATATTATTATTTTGTAGCCAATTATCCGATAAATATCCAATAATATATCCGTTTTACGTCCGCATATATCCGTGTGTGCTAACGCTCTCAAAAATTGCAAAGTGTGCCCCCTTTCTGCGTCGCCATTGAAGCCATTGCGGAAAAGAACATAATCAGTCAGCACAACGGGCAACGCAACGCGGCCTATCCCAAGCATCGGCCAAGCCCTTCACGCCGGTAATCGTAATCAAACCGACCAGCAACTCTTCGTTGGCGTTATCTCAGTTCTCCTGTCGGGCTGTGTGATATGGTGGTTCTCCTTTGGTGGGCCCCTTGACGAAAGAACTCAACCTGTGCATTGGCGAGCCATCAACCCGGCCATTGACATTGACATTGATGCAGATAGACACCCCTGATCAAATCGCAAGCTAATGAACGGGATAGAACAAGGGTGAGATCAAGAACGAGTGAGCAAAAGAACGATTGATAGGGCAGGAGTTCACGTAATGTCATTTTTAGGCATGCACGAAGAAACATTCCTTCAAAGAATTTTACCACTGTGATATTCATATACAAAAAGAGGCATTGCACAAACTACAGCTCTCCTTCTGAAAGGTAAAAATCATGAGGGACATATTAGAACAACTAGTATGGTCAATACGACTATGGATCCAAAATGAATTCGATGGGCTACAGGGGGACCAACGAAAACGATTTCGCTACCTTGCCGGATGTCTCCTTCCGATATTGGTCAGCTTTGTCTTTGTTCAGATGCAACAGCAACAAAATTATAACCAAAGTGATGATAATGCAGTCGGACACGTAGGAGTGATTGGATTTTTATGGAACTCCACAACACTAGGCACAGCCTCCCTCATCCTAAGCCTATGGCATTTCACCCTTCGTGTGTTGGGTGTGTCATTGGGCATTGGATTAGGGTTGGGATTGGCAGGACATGTTTATGATACATTATCAGATGCGCGTGAGGACCAGCTGCAGTCCTCCTTGTCTCCTTCTTCTTTGGGAGGGAGAGAAAAGTCGGTGGGCATGATAATGGAGGGCAGGAGAGGAAGATCCATATTGGAGAGTGCAAAAATTATTCCAGTGTCTTCTAGAACTTTGTCGTTGACAAATGAAGTTACATCTGCCACAACTACAATGCCAAACCTGCCCAAAGATACACCAAAGCCAGCATTGGAAGATGTCAATTCCTATCATTCCCTCATGCGTTCGGCAGGATATCAGGTGGACAATGGCACACTCCGAGCACAAATGGTACGCGGTTCTCAGGCATTGTCTGCTATGAAAGCAAATGATGCCAAACGAGAATTACTGCGATCCAAAGAGGAAGAAAATACACGACAATCTATGGATAATGAGGACAATCGGCCGCCAAATGCAAACCAGCACCCACGTGTAAGCCTCTATCACTTTGAAAAGGGCAAAACGGCCTCCATGCGTATGAAATGCATGTGGCCCAACCTGGCACCCGTGATTAATGAATCATTGGCAAAGCTGACGGAATTTGTATTGAGAGATTATGTGAGCAGTTGGTATTCCAAGGTGGATGAGCATGTTGTTTACGAGGATCCGGAGGGGAAGAAGGGCGTGGCTGAAGGAGCTGGTGTAGATTCTACGTCTAATTTGAGTCAGGGGGGTGACAGACCCTCCTCAGCCCCGTCGGAGAGCGAACGAAGAAGAACAATATCCAACTCAACAGAAGCGACTTCGTCTCTCAAGGAATCATTTATCAATGACCATCCCCTCTCCTTTTCTGAGGGGTTCCAGCAACAGCAACAACAGGGACAGGCATCAAAAACACCCGTACATCGCTCGGCATCCATGCCGCCGAGGGATCAGCATCATCCCCTCTTCCCATCTCCGTACTCGGCACACTCCTGCCCAACAGAGCAACAAAAACGACACCAGAATCAACAACGTACCATGATACTCACAACTACAGGCACTCTTCCCAGCCCATTCCTCGACTCGTTGTACTCGTGCTTTGCCTACCTATTGGGAATGATTGCCACACGTGCTTCCGAGAATGTCAATGTCCTTGAGCTGTTGCTATTGCACTTTCCACACGTGCTGGGTCAGAATTTACGAATATACAGGCAAATGAGGAATTTGGCCATGGAGAAAAAGAGGAGACGGGTTGCTGCCGAGCGGGAAAAATGGCGTAGGAGGAAGCAGAGGGCACAGGAAGAAAGTAACAGTGATACTATTGAGTTGAATGGAAGTGGAAGGGGGTCGTTATTGCAAAGTCAGCTCTCTCCATCATCGGCTGCCGGGTCAGGATCATTCAATGCAGACTCGGGACATGGACAGGAGGGGGAAGTTTCTGAGATTGCCATTGTCCGCGAATATCTCCTCGCTGGCCGTTTCCACCGTGCAGTTACATTTGGCCTGGATGTACCCAGCTTGCTCTTTGCGGATCCACTCGCAAAAGATTGTCCTCCGGGTCCATCCTACAGGGGAAACAGCGATGCGGATAGGTTGAATGGCCATCCGGATGAGGATGCTATATTGTATGACAGATTGCTTTCTGCTGAATCGAGCTTGGTGGCAGAATGCGAGTTGGATTATAGTCGAGTGTTGGCATCGAAGCTGACCAAGCTCATGGTACCCAAGACTGAGGTGGAGAGTTCCATAGTTAGGACAATGCTGGTGGAAATGCTGGCGTCGTGTGCTCTGGGGCCGGTGATGGGCTGCTTTTGCCCGGACTCTGTGAACGGATGGATCATTACAGGTTTGGGATTGTTGGAAGAAAAGGAAGAGGAGATAAAGGCCGAAATGCCTGCTGCCAGTAATGTTGGGGCCTCAGCATCTAGTCACGCTGTTAGTACTGGGGATGCAGCGAGCGCCTCTGGCAATATTGCCAGGATTAACAGTGATCTAGAAACAAATCGGTCCGTGACTGATGATCCCAATGGCAATCCGAGATCATCAAATTGTTCAACTAGTGTGGTGAGCGCCAGCGTCGCAAGCGAGGGTGATGATCATCTCCTGGATAATATTGTGAATGGCGTCCTGGAAGAAATCACTAGCGATGGTGAGAGATCTGTAGCATCCGACATTATGGAAGAAGAATCGCTGTACGATTTAGACGATGAGAGTATTGCTAGGAAACGAGAGATGATGGAACTTACAAACTGTAGCACGACCAAGGCAGAACAGATCATCACCATGCTCTCCATGAGCATTATCGAATTGGGTAGTTTTGTGGACTTTGAGGAGAGCCGGTACGCGCGTGAGCATGGCCAGGACTGCATGATAGACTGGGATGCTCAGAAGTGCCGGGATTCTGTTCGGCACCTTGTGCTGGTCATTGAGGCTGCACTACTTTTTGGTCTACGTTCCCATCCCAGAAGGCAACGTAGCCACAAGGATAGGAACCTCTCCGAATTCCAGATTGAACTGACGCTAGATGAGGCTGCTGAGGACGATGAATTTGAGGTGGACATCGATGGAGGGTTGGTTGAATCTAGCCATCTCGGGTCAAAGATTTGTCACCATCATTCTTCTCTATCAGCGGCACTCATGGAGTTAACGGGAGACATCGATGCGTTTGATAGGCTTGTCACGGAAGAAGAGAATGATGTTGAGGACGACGACTATTCATTGGAGGAGGATGACGAAGACGTTGAAGTATGTATTCCAAAGCCAAACGAGATGTCAACACTTCGCACGTTGATTGCTGCGTGGCTCCATACTGGCCAGGCATACAAAGTGCTGTCCATTGTCGTTCGGGCAAAGCAATCAATACTCCGGAGGTTTTATTACAAAAAGGCCTTCCTGAGGAAGCCAAATTATGCGTCAGACTTCACTCGTTTGTTACGTCAACTAGATGGTGTTGATATTTTGGTAGATACAATGGCAGTGCTCGCGAGCCAGTGTCTGCTCAGGGGCAATGCGTTTGATGTTCTAATGAAGAATCTTCAAAGGCAACCCATTAAGGCAGAGGTTCATCAAAAGCTGGACGACCCCTTCCCAGAAATGGTTGGACGAAGAAAACCTCAGCCCCATCACTCCCATGCGGCACCCATGTCTGTTGTAGGCTCGGTCAAAAGACACACCAACCGAATCGCTCGCTTTGCTCAGTCTGCCACGGACATTGATCTCAATCCGTTCAAGGACAAGAGTAATAGTAGTACAGTGCCGACAAGCAGACGCCCCTCTGGTGCAAATGTCGCCTACAACGTTCACCAACAGAACAAGGAGCCCGCTTACCTGTCATTCAGCAAAAATGAAGTCTTTGCCTCAAGCCTGCGGGCGGAAAGAGAGCGCCGTGATGCATCTTGGGCAAAAGAAATCAAAGATAAGAAGAAAATAGACTTTGTTTGCAGAACGAAGGGTATCAAAGACAAGGATATCATGATGCATAGGGAGCTTCACCACCTGTCCCGATTCTTTTATTCCAATACGAATGAAGTCCGCATTGAGCCCTGTTCGATTGGGGATGGGCAGTCCCTGTCTGATTCGGCAGCAAACGTCACTGTGAAAGCAGTCGGGACGCGTAGGAAGCTTGAAGTGCCGGATGAAGACTCCTCATTCTTACTACGTGCCCAGCCACGCCCCCTGAAACCTGTGGCAATACAGAGAGACCAGCGCAATCCCAATGTTGCGTGCAAGGTTTATGTGGCAATGTATGAAGAACCAGCAATACATCCAAGAACGAAACGATTCTACGGCGGCCGCTATCTACGGCAATGTCTGATGAAGTACTATCCCAATGAAAAGACAGCCAGTGTCAACGTTGCCGATAAAATCAGTGTTTTGGATGGACGCAAACAGGAGGGCAATAATCAATTCGTGCTGACAGAGGAATTCCAGAAGCTGAGGCACACCTGTCTCAAAGTCGCAACAGGTGGGATTCTAAGCTCTCCAATCATGGAACCCTCAGATTTTTGCTCCACACCAAGAACGGGCAGGGCTATCGATTTTGCTCATCGAGTATCTTTTTTTGAGCGACCGATGGTAGAGCTTGGTGGTAAAAAGTTTGTCGTGCACGATGCATCGTCCCATCGTGCTGATGCCAGCTCGCTGGAGCTAAGCGATGCCTCTATGACCGCTGCTCTTATTTTACGTGGGTCGAGTGGATTGAATGTTATTGATAAGGGTCCAGGCAACTTTAACATACAAGTGAGTGATGAGGGAACTCCATTAGTTCTTTTGAGGGCCAATCGCGATGGGCCGTCTGGTGGCTCACCGAATATCAAGGACGAGGCAAGGCCATACAGGCCATCATTCATACGTGCTGCATTGTTGGTCAAATCGGCAAAGCAAGAAGCTCAAGCTCAATGCCTTCACTATTGTATAAAAAGTGGCTCTGCAAGGTCATCCAGCAAAGTCAAATCTGATGAATGGCTTCAGCCCACTTTGACTCTCCTTCAGTATGCAAACAGCAGACGTCGAGGCGAGCAGTCAGCTTTGCTGAGGGATCTTCGTCTTGGAATCAATCACATTGATCGCGGACAGCTGAGCCGAAACGGCTTGCTTAATCCAAGATACCCTACAATATTGCGTGGTTTGAACACAAAGATTGAAGGTGTTGTTGAGGTGAAGGCAACGTCAGACTTTGACCTTTTGGGTTCACCTTTAATCTTGTTCAAAATTCGGTGTACTGCCATAGCTGAATATGTAGGCGAAGAGGACAATGAGGAAATCGGTGATTCAGTTGAAAACAAGAAGATCGAAGGGAAAAAGTCTAGATACTACCGGGAAGAATGGACAGTGCTGCGCTCTTTGAGAGATTTTACTGTATTTCATAAGCACATCAAGGGTCAGGTTGCCCCAACAGAGCACTCTGCAAGCGCAAGTGCCAAATTGGTTGGATCTGTTTCTGCAGCTCTCACCATAGTTGGAGGCAATGTGGCCGCAAATGAACGGCATAGAGGTCCATTAGTACCTTCTCTATCTCAAGCGACAAAAGCCGGCACCTTGGGTCTTAGTAAGCAGAAAGTATTCGAGAAGAGGAAGAAGCTTCTTGATCAATACCTGAAATACTTGGTGTCGCCGAAGAATTTGCTCAGTAGGTGCCCTGAACTGCTGAAGTTCCTTGGAGCTTACACATCATTATTGCCTTTAGAAGTCAACAATAAAGCAGCTGATGAATATGGCCGGGAAGACATTCGGAGGGTGGAACTTGTGACAGAAAAGCTTAAGGCAGGTATTGTTCAAGTGAAGAAAGGCACTGAGCAAGTCAGTAGCACAACAGAGGTTACAACCACAGTAGGTGAAACGAGCTTGACTGCAGCGGCTCCAAGCAAATCAGAATCATCATATATGGATGACAATGTTACAGTGTCGACATTGGGGACAAGTGCAGTAACTCCGGAAGAGCCAAAACCGGCCAAGAAGAACGAAAGCCAACAAAATCATGCCGCGAGGAGGATGGCAAGAATCCGAGCTAGTGAAATACGCCTCAAAGATGTCCGCCGCTCCATCTTCCGACTGTTAAAACATCTTTTTGACCTTGACAATGCAAGTTTCTTCCGCTCACGAGTGATATCTGTTTTGAAAACTATGTCGGTTGCCGTCGCAAGCGTGCAAGACTTTCATCTCTTGCTGTTTCAAACTCATGTTGACTATATGAATGGGGAATGGATATCAGGCTGGATTTATTACTTGGTGGATATGTTCTGGCCAAATGGCGTCTTCTACACAAGCGGACCAACCATGTCTGAGGAAGAAGTATTTGATTTGAAGCGAAATTCAAAGAAGATGCTTGAGAAGATGTTTCCAGACCAGCTCAGGACTGTGCTGGGAAAGCACACAAATGAAGGCTTGGACATGCTTCATGAAATGCTTCAGAATAGGCTGGTCTTGAAAAGCATGGCCTACATGCTCATGGACTTAATTTGGGTTGAGTTATTTCCCGAGTTGAATGATTTCGTCACTGGCGCAGAATGTCTAGAAAAAGAAGATGTTTGAGATGGATAACGACCATATTATTGAGCATTACTAATTACATAAACAAAAATATTGCCACCTTCAGACATACTTCTGCCCTAAATTCTGAGGGTCCACTTCATAAACAGATTCTGGCCGCCAGCTACTGCTAAACCGATTCTCCCGGCATGGATGCATTCACAGTCATCATTTCAATTTTCATGCACAGAATGATTGCTACGGCTTTTGGGATCTCACCAGATCTGTCCAAGAATAGATCTTGAAGCAATATCGTTGGCTCAAAAAATAATAAGAGGCTCCTTTGAGTCTGCTGGAATATATTAGTTTTGATCTGCTTTGATGAAACTTAATTTAATCTGTAACATTTCTGATCTTAGCCTTTACTCTTGCACATGATGCTTGTATCCACTGACTAGGAGTCCCCACTTGAGCATGAAATATTTTTATCTGCCCTTCATGCTATCCCCTGCCCCTCTGCACCACTTCTGACACAATATTTATTATGTTCTTTGACAAGAAAGAAATACTGCGGAGTTGAACGTTGTACAGAACTTGTTCTTACTCTTGGATTTGCTTCAATCATCTACAAAACCCTTTTCTTGAACCTCTGGGATATTGTGCTGCAACAAGGACAGAAACCAGTGCAAATTGGCAAATTGCTGCAACACTGCAATAAGCATAGCACAAATATTAACATCACATTAAATAAGACCCCCTATTTGTGCATATTTCCTATTTTATGTTATTTCCTCAACGATGGCGGTTTGATTTCTTCACTCCAGCATCTCTCGTGTTTTCATTCTTCTTGTAATTGTAATCAATTTATCTCTGACTGAAGTTGTTCTGTTTCATTTTAGAGCAATCTTGGCAGAAAATTTTGATCACATGATATTACACACATTTACACGAATGTTACCAATGTATGGCTCTAAGGCCTTATTGTTCTGAGACAATTCTAAGACTGGGAGCAGAGTGCTTAGACCCAGCATTTATTGCACGAATCACAATGATTTCTTGATACTCGTGGTTGTGATGCATATATCTGGTATGCATTTAAATACATCTGCATCTCTACTTTGTGTCACTTTACATTACCCACATATTTAGTACCGACTATACTCCTGATCGATTCACCCGAGGACAATGACAAAAGAGTACACATTCTCTCGCTGCACATCAGATGCTGAACTTCACCTGTGGAATCTCAACAAGGAAAACAGGAGCATCCCCCCAATTGTGGAAAATTATGGAACTCTACAGGAGGAACTGGTGCTAGTTCTAAAGAGAGCTTCATCCTTCATCCTTCTTGCATGGATGCACAAGACCTTGTGTTTGCACCTTTGCTCTTACTGATACTGAGCCCACATTTAGTAGAAGAATTTTACTATGAATTATACTGATTGATTGGGTTGGAATAGATCAACTATCAGCAGCAAAGGAAGCTGATAATCCATAATCTTTGGCATGCGGAAAGTCTCCAATCATTTGATTATACTAGTACCACGTACTACCACTCTGATCAACTGTTTATTTACCAAAATAAGGCTCATCTTAGTCGACGTGCAGAAACCATGACTGGATAAGATCAGATTGGATACTCCTTTTGATCTGCTGATAATATCATTGTGTTTCCTAGGGCTTCCTCGCGCAGTGTGATTTTGTGATGGGTACACACTGTGATTGTTTACCCGTCATGCGACAAGCCTTCCCGTGACCTCTTCAAACTCAGCAGTCTGCAGTCTGTACTTCCTCCGCAGTTTCTAAATGCTTGCTGATTTGCCTTGGTTCTTCTCTCTAGAGACAGTACCTATGCAGAGCTACAAGTCACCTAAATTCATGGTCAAAGTCACATGATTTGTGACTTGTGAAGTGACACCGATCAAATTATGGTGATCACATACCGACACGTGAATCACACTAGTCTTGCCACCTGGTTTAAAGGTCACACAAAAAGTGTGGACCCGTGAGGGAGCCCTAGGGTTTCAATGGCAATAGACTACTGAGTACACAAGGCCCTGTGGGTGTCTACCGTTTTCCAGAAAGTTTTGTTCATGTTGGCAGCTGGCCAACCGAACACAAACACTGACCAAATATGCATGGTTATCTTTGAGGGAGGAGTCACTATTGGTTGAATTTTATAATGCTAATAACAAAATACCAGCAAGCCATATATGGTTGAACAATTCTCAAAAATATAGCCAATCGTTTCACTTTGTGTATACTACAATAAGTCATGTATTTTGTTCAGATCAATCCCTTGTACAAAGCTCACGAAAAAAGGATATTGTAAAGGGCTAAGACATGTCTGTATTAGGAAGGAATATGGGTAAAGTGTATAGGGACTGGGCACTGACATTTCTTGGGCAAATGCATGTGTACAGTTTCGGGTTAATGTGGCCAGCAGATGGTACAACCTAAGTGAATTTTCTACATGAAGAATATATAGTATTAATTCTTCATATGTGCAATTTGGTAAATGTTAGCGTCAAATCGAAGGAGGGGCCCTCGGCAGGGTATGGCAACCATGGCAGCAGCCAAAAATGGTTCCTTGTACACAGTGGCAGAGAAATGGGACACTTCCGTCAATAAACCAGCACATTGTGCTAGTCATATGCAGAAGAGTGCTAGCAAGAATGAATCAAATTGGTCATCAGCAAGCTTAGAACTGTCATCTTTCACCTCCATGCATCGACAACATCGACGGTCAAGCCACACCAATGCTTCAAACCATGAAGCCGACACAACACTGATATCAATTGATATAATGGCACATCCCCAGCACAATATCACAAGGACCAGGTGGATCAACTAATACCAAAGGGGGACTTGTAATGACAGGAACACTCACCATCCCTTACTGGCTCTCAGGGTCTTCATCATCGAACAAGATGAACGCCAATTCGATTCAAAATTCAACGATCGAGGAAAATATCAAATTCAAATAAAATGGGACCTGAGACAACACATTCCAATCTTGTTTTGAAAAAGCAAGCTGCTTCGATTATCTCAGTCCATTGCCACAGATCACTTATTGAACCATTCGATCAATCTCAAGCAGATATCCTACTGAAAGAGACTGAAAGCATACCTAAGGTATCTAGTCAAATTTTGTGAGAGTTACAGTCACATTCAGGTCACATCATTGTGCCTCTGTCTTTTCATGAAGAAGTGTCAAGAAGTTTCTTTATTTGTGGCAAACAAAAAATCCGTCTGTCATTCGACCGTAGAGGAAGGTATCCATCAAAGATCAGATTCAAGAGGACACTGCTCCCCAGAACAAGAAAGAATAAGATTTCGGTCTCGATTGACTATTTTTGTGTCACAACCGTCACAACTAAATATCGCGCGATCGCGTTTACTTACGTCGCGACGAACGCTTAGATAGTATCGTACGTAGCCGTGTGCGTCAGCGGAGGAAGTCTGCGCGTTTCGAAAACTGTCATTATGGACAATTAATTCCGCGCTCAAATGGGCCTTGATATAAAAATACACCAATCCGTGTTAGAACGGGTTGCTCTCCTGCATCACCAATTCACTCCCAAACGCCGGCCCTTTTGACAGGTAGCTTCGGATGGTATCAGTCAAGCTAAGTTCAAAAAGGGCCGGCATTTGGGCATGGCTGGAACCAGCTAGAATTTTCATAGACAATAACTACTGGTGCCATCCCAGTACACCCTATACTAAACAATGGCCAGATAACACATATAAGGAGATGTTTTGATGCCCATAAAGATATTTCATTGTTTATGTTCAAAATAATCATATTCAAGACAATACATCCCACATCCTCATTGGATATGAAGCCATCAAGTCTGATATGAATGGGTTTGTCTCTGTCCATTAAATGTCATTTGTAAAGTTCATCCAAGGAGAAATAATATTTTTATATTTAGTGGAGAGAGATACTATGCACAAATGAAGAAAGAAGTTGTGATGATAGAAGAAAGGTACCTGTCCACCGCACATGATGTGTATTGTTAAAATGAATATCTTATTCATGCCACCTTAAAGATATTACAGTAGTTTAGTTTATCAATATTATTCCCCCAATCAAACCAAAAGGAGAAGGCTTCTGTTGCTGCAGGCAGTAGCCACTGACCCATTTGGAAGCATTGCTGGGAGATACAATGAAGCATGATTATGTTTTCATGTTCGGGGTTTGGGTGTGTTATTGATGAAGAGTGGTATAAAAAATAATGCTCGGTAAAGAGAAGTGATCAATTTGAGCTAGAGCAAGCTAGTAAGCTTTGTGTGCTTAGCTAACCTCTCTAGCTTCCAGCGCGATGATGGATGAGTTGTAGGTAAATAGCGAAACTATTTTCGTAGTTTAATATTATCGTAAATAGCTAATATTTAATACACAAAATTAGATCGCGACGTAATTATTTCTAAAAATTACATTTCGCGTACTCCTTTTCGGCCACTCATCAGATATGGCGATTTCGCGATAAGAGGAATTACTACAAAATCGTGTACAGGTAGGTATGTATGATCAATTCTGGCGGGAGCCGTAGCGCGGGGAGCAGTGAGGAGAAGAAGAATATCATCAATTCCATCTGACGTCAAATACTATTCCTTAACGCATGTACATAGTTCTTTTGACGTCATGTACTATTCCCATGTAGATCATCGTGGTGATGTGGTCGATGGAAGAGTTGGTTGAAGTCGTGACATCCGCAAGATGGCGATGGCGCGCTCCACGCTCCACAATCAACAAAGACACCACATTGACATCGCCGCCAGCAAACTCACCAAAAACAACACGATAGGTAGACCATGGCAATGAACTCCGTTCATGATAACACGCAGAAACCGGCGCCATACTACGATACTCCTATCATGCATCCATCAAGGGAGCCATTGACACTGTAGAACAATAATGGCGACCTCAGTTTTCTCTTGCTCAGTATTCCCCGCCCATCGCCCACGATCGAATTCTCCATCTGCAGGCGTCACCACCACTGTATCCCATATCCTCGCGACGTCATACTACCGTCCTCTCGTCCAAAGTTTGGCTCACAAAATATATCTTTCGAGTGATCATTCAATCTCAAGCAGCAGGCACAATGCCTCGCTTCGTCCAAGCCATCAAGGCCATCGTACAGGCCGAGCAGCCCATCATTGAAGAACCGCCATCCGCAACCGAACTAATCCTGGCACCGATACAAAAATTTCTACAAGACTTCGCAAATGACAAATCTCAATCAGAATTGCTCTTCCTACTCTCCATATTACTGGCGGTATCATTGTTCGCGGTCATTCTACCTTTGTATGAGTCTTTGTTTGGAAGTTGTAGCCTTGAAGAAGATGATGATGGGATCATGATGGAGATTAGCAAAATAGAAGAGCTCAGTAACAACAGCACTAGCGGTGGCATGAGAATGTACAAGCCAGGAGTGGGTGTGGTAGAAATGAGCGTGGAGGAGATTGCCGAGCTGACATTGATTCGTTCATCCAGTGGTGGGTGCAGCAGCAGAGGTAGTTCTGACTGTGATAGCAGTCGAAGCAGTATCGGAAGTATCGGCAGCTGTAGCTTGGAAACGATTGAGGAGAGTGAAGAGGAATACTATTCAGAGGATGAGGAATGAGAATATTGAAAAAGAGAGCTGTGTGTAGAGAGAGGATGACAAGATGAATGAGGAGAGCTCTATTTTTGCCATGAGTAGGAAGAATATTGTTTGATGTATTGTCCAAGGATGAACGCTCCTTGAGAGGGAGCTGTCATTGAAGGTTAAGTGCCTTTTGGGTATATACCCAGGGTCTCTAAATTCCAAGCTTCCCTCAAGAAGCTATTCGCTCAATTCAACAAAAGAAGATGATGAACAAGAATGGAACACAAGAAGAAAAGAACACCAGTCAATCATCCATTGTCATCATCATGGTACTGCAGATGTCGTGTCTGCTACCTGGGATGGCAGTTATTTGTTGATCAAGAAGTGCAAACGGCAGCAATAAGAGTTGGTGGGTGTGTCACAAGATTAGGCTCTCAAGAACCATAGCGCCAAGACACGTACCCACCTAATGAAGTGGTGGCCTACAAGATGTGTACCTCCAGCTAGCTTCAAATTGAGAGAGGAATGAGGTCACCAAGAGCTTGAATAAGTCATGTTCAGCAATGAAAGATGTGATGTATAATTTTCTTACATCTAGGGCTCCTCTTAAGGAAGGAGGGGTATCTCTCAATGATGTGATACAGTGTTTGTGAACAAAGTACATAATACGATCCATTCACTGTAGATCAGTAAGTTGTTTATAAATAAGGATTACAAACAAAAATCAACTGAGCCTGTGTAGCATCTTTGAATCTGCTGTTTGTACGACACAGCCTAACTTTCGTGCATCAAGTTGGTTAGCAAGCAGTGATACAAAACAGATATCCAGCTTGAGCTCATTGATATTGTATCCTGAAATCAGGAGTGGCTCGAAAAAGTGCAAGTGATGAAATTGGCCTTGTGTTGTTGACGCTGTCCACTAATTTGAGTCCTTTTCTGTTCGCAGTATCAGTGTGTAGGGGTATGAAGTTGACTTCGAAGCATCTGATACCAGCACTATGCATATAAAATCGATTCGCAACAAGATAAAAGTACAAACAACAATTCCATTTAGAGTAAGTATTTGTTAACTTTTCGTCTTCGTGCGGGACAATTAATATGGCAGACAAGAAACATTCCAGGATATGATATGCTTTCCAGACCTTCTTCAATGCATATACACCTGAGGGCTACATTTTCAAGTTCTCAATCTCCAAGTCACGGCGTTTCAGTACCTCCAAGAGGCTGGGAACAGCTCTTCCCTTGCATGCAAAGCATGCATCCTGCCCTCCTCCCTTACAAAGTTCTTGTGCCAAGCAGTCTGGGCACCTTTCCCCATTGCAATCACGCCCATTCACGGCTCCACGCCCACAATAATGGACATTTCCCGCAATATCCCCACACTCAATACAATTGGATTTATTGCAGCCCTTGCAGCTTACCAAGCAATTCATACACTTTTCAATTCCACATTCTCCACAAGTTGTGGCATTTGCACATGTGTAGCAAGAACGCCCACCACATCCAACACATTGATACACTTCATCCTCAGGCAAACATTCTTTGCAGATTTTCTTTGTGCAAATGACACACTTAAGGAGACTATTTGGGGCTCCATCTCTATACTCCTCTCTAATTTCATCATCTCCAGAGCAAAAGTTGCAGTGGTACTCAGTACATTCATCGCACTGATTCCAAATTAACAACTCATGGGCATTAAAGCAATCATCGGTACCACAACCTTCAACAGCACATTCCATAGCGTCATAGTCATCGTCGTCAGGAAAGAAGCCATCGCGATAATCCCACCAGAATTTTCGCCACGTCTCGTCACCAAAAAGCCCCCCTGACTCACACCACCTTCGTGTCAAATGCACATGTCTAAGTGATTGATTGTCATTTTGTACAATGCTCTGGAGAAACGTTCACACCACAGATTTATCCAGTTCCATTTTCCCTTCAAAAAAGGGGGTTTCATGTTTTCCCACCAAACTCAAATCAATTCTTTCTAGCACGGTTGATCCCATCAACCGATTGAGCCCAGTACCAGTGATATTGCGGCAATTAGCGAGTTTCAATGACTTCAGTGTATTCTTTGCATCAATGCACTGCAAACAGGCAGCCAGATCGTCATCTGTCAACCTCTTCGCAATCTCCTTGTCAACATCCTCAAAATCAAGATGCTTAATTGATGATACCATCTCTTTGATCATGTCAGATGGGCATGATGCACCCTTCCTCTCACTCGATGAAGGTACTGGAGCGGTCAACCCCGCAGCAAATATCACCTTCGACGTGTTGGTATTGGAAAGATATTGGGCAATGTGGTTGATTGCCAAGCTTGGTAAATCAGTTATCATCAAGTTTTCCGCAGCACCTATCAATTCGAGGAAAAAGATCAGTGTTAACAAGAAAACCAGAGATAATATTTCACCAGTTAGTACGGTACAAAAAGCACTCACCATCAGAGACAGGGCTCACTGGATTCACAGATTGCTTCTTCTGCACTATCCCTGCAGGTGAAGTTGGGTGCCCCTTGTTTTTCGATACCTGCCGGCGTGGCGAATGAGGAGGCACCGTTGCCGTTGTCGTTGTCATTGTTGCTGTAGCGTTTGAATCGCCCATCATGTCAGCCTCGAGTGCATCCATTGTCGATTGTAGGCTGTCGGTGATTGTAGAGGTGTTTGCTACTCTGGTCGTCACGTCCTCTTCAGTGTTGCATTCGATCTTGGATCTATCTGTCTCTCCCAAAGATGGTGAAGAGCTGATCTGCTCCAAATCTGCTCTGGCTGAAGGGTACAATGAGGGTGAAGGGTGAATGCATCGAATACGACGAGTGCTCTGAATTCTTCTGAATACGGTTGGTCCACCTCTAAAATAGGGGTAAGTAAATATATGAATAATGAAAAATATTACTTATGCCTTTATCTTTTCATTGTATCTACTATATATTAATATAATTATTTGTGTACCTCTTATAAATGGCGCATGTTCACTTGGCGTCATTTTTTTCGTTTTGGCATCACAACATCATCATCTGCATTGCCTGCCGCAGATTCGGTATCGGCATCGCTCAGCAGTGGTAGCCCCAGCGCAAGCATCGGCATTTTCATTTGGATACGCCGGCCATTGCATGCCGGCATCGTCCTCCTACCAAAAAATAAAAAATCAACATGGCGAACGAATTGCCATTGCGCAATATCAACCCCCATAGCGAGAGGGAGGACGGCTACTGGGACCACATCCTGCTTCAAAGGAATGACCCCGATCTCACTTACTTTGATATTGGAACTGTAGATGATGAATTTCTACCCCATGATGACGACTGGGCAAGGGCGGGCGAGTGCCTTGGCCGAAACAATTATGTTGAGCATTTGGGTATATCTCTAGATTGGCCAGAGGAGGAATCGTGGAAATTCGAATCTCTATGCAGAGGACTTCGCCACAATACATCTATTAAGAGCATTCGAATATTTTGGTACCTTTGTGAAGGCATTGGATATGCTGCGTTGACACCGTTCTTCCAAAATAATACTCTTGAGTGTTTGGACATAGAATACGACGATGAAACGGAAGGTACTGTGGGTACTCGCCGGCTCGCTTCGGCCTTGGCAAAGTTCAACTCATTAACAGAGTTTTCTATTGGAATTGGTTTTGTCACGGAAGAGGTGTTGCAAGAAGTTATGGCAGGGTTGTCCGGACACCCCAACCTGAAGAAGCTTTGCTTGGGACTCGGAGTAGTGGGCCACATTGGACAACCAAAACGATTGGAACAAAAGAGCTTGTCTACACTGGCATCCCTACTCCAAAATCCAAATTCAGCGCTGTCGAAACTTTCTTTCTATGGATACAAAGGTATGCATGACGAAGGAATGGTGGCTTTGACTGCTGCTATGGCTGGAAATACAACTCTGAAGGAGCTTGAGCTTGAGTTCAGAGTCAGAGGTAATACTACCAAGGTAGGGTTTATGGCATTTTGTCATTCATTGCAAAGCCCTCAAGCCGGGCTAGAGAGCCTGACACTGAAGGGTGTGCACTCACTCTATGAGGGTGCTGTTGCTTCCCTAACAAATGCACTTGCCATCAACACAAATTTGGTCTCATTGTGTCTTCAAGAAAATTCAGTTAGTGAGTGGCAGGCTCTCTTGGCATATTTACAAAATGGAAAGTGCAAGTTACGACATCTCTCCCTGAGAAATAATCTACTGCCTGAGAACATTGAAATTCTTCTCTTCAATGGTTTGGCTGACAACAAGCTGATAAGCCTTGATTTGTCATCCAATGGTGGTTTGAATACAAGTAGGTCTTGGAATGCCTTGTCAACAATTTTGCAAGATCCAAACTGCTTGTTAGAAAAGCTCAACCTATGTTATAACCCAATTGGACTTGAAGAGGTTGCTGTATTGGCAGAGTCGCTTTCAAACAACCACAGGCTGAAAGAGCTCATCCTAGTTCAGTATTACAACTCGCCCGGAATATCCAATGAGTTTTGGCCTGTATTTGCCCAGATCCTATACGGGAAAGCAAATATCATGTCGACATATCTTTCAAACCATACTCTTCATACTCTTGCTTTGAATGGTGACCAGGGAGTGAATGATAACTATGATGTGATTGATGATGGTCTTCCCAGCGAACTTTTGGCTCTCCGAACTAACAGAGAATACAATAACCGAGATGCCGCACGACAAAAAATCATCAAGTGTTTTTTCAAAGGCGATTATAACATTCCTCATAGTGATATGGAATCTAAAGTTTTGCCCTACTTGATTTCTTGGCTGGGTGAATATACTGACGAAGGAGAAGGAAATGATCAGGATGTCTGCGCTTTCTCTTTGATGTTTCAAGTTGTACAAGGTACACCAGCATTGTTCAGCTTTTTGAGCCAGAGCAAGAAGAGAAAGTTGGCGCACGGCCGTTTCAGGTCCATGTCAAGAAAGGTGTAGTTGTGATAGTTCATAAGGTGTTTGAGCTGAATTCCAGGCTTGGGAGTTATAGTAAGATGATTTGGAACACACAATCAGCTGTCTTGGCCGTTGCTATTGAATATGATCTGGTAAATACTGGCTACAGTCAGCCATGCACTCTAGGCATAATGAGACAGAACCTAAGTTGGGTTATGCCATACTGCTCTCATGTAGGATTTCGGCACTCCAAATCAGCAACTGAAACTGATAGATTTTGATATATAGATCTAATATTTCATCATCTCCAATATCTGTGCCATGCGACTGGATACGCTCATATGCATAGTACGATGGCAGAAATCAGGATGCTGTCATGGCTAGCTCTAGGTACCTACCAATTGTCTTTTGGCCATCACCATCGAGAAAATTATCCGGTCTTCAGGGTGGATCTGTTGCACGGGCTACACAGTCAGCCACGGGCACTATCAATAAAGTCTACAAAAGATGAGGCATATATGATTGTAAACTGGATACAATTATCATTATCTAAATATCTATAAAGATAGAGATGGATTTCGTCACACCACGTCGTTGACTTTGTTTTTGAGCATTTGGATGAAATCTCCCTCTCACTCTGACTTGGTTCGGGCTTGGATGAACTTCCTATCTGACTGCCACTTTATCTATACAATGAAACCTTGAAAGTGATCTCCACATTTCAAAGTCGTGGGTGTGATACAACATGATGTAGGAGGTAGAATTCATGGATCAATAGATGGACTGCAGCTGCTGTTGCTCATGTTGTTCCATCTTCATCATCTGCTCCCGTGCAATGCGTTGCAACTCGGCCTTGACGGCACTTTCCTGATCAAAGTCTTCTTCTGGACAGCTTGGCATTCTCATCTGCTGATGTTGCTGCTGATGGTTCTTGGAAGGGTACCCATAATTAGGAGATGAAAATGGCTGATTATGATGATTCTTGTGAGCAGGACGCCAGTACGCGCCAAACGGTCTGCACGAATCCTCCATCTTCTTGCCTCCCATATTCATCATGTCTTCCTCGTTCATTTGCATGGAACGTAGCATCATGTTGCGCATGTCTTGCTGTCTCCAACTTCCCATGCCAGGCTTGCTGTTGCGAAGGTGATGCATGTTTGCACCAATGACGGCATTGGCACTTGCCCTACGACTGATGCTGCTGTTGTGATTGCCATGAGGATCATGGGCATTGTTGTGAGCGGCAATGACTTGGGAGGCACTTGCCCTACGACTTTCAAAGCAATTTCCATTGGGGGTACCCATGGAACTACGACGAGAATTCCTTCCAGAAGATGATTTCCCACCAAGCACACTGAGTAACAATCCACGACTGCGATTGGTCTCCCTCATCATGGTCAAATTGCGCCGATAGGTAGGACACGGTGTTTGAGGTCCTGAATGGATGTACTCTTGTGATTTTTGGGACTTTTCCATTGCCGTCAAGAATTGATAGTGGTCTTGAGCAACATTGGCATTGGACTGGCATACAGAATCTACTTGAGAGCTGTGGCGGCGCCCCATTGGACCACACGTTGGCAAACTATGGCTATGTTGAAGAGCCGCTGTACTGTTCTCGAATTGAGAGTGGCTATTGTTTCCTGGCAGGCTGATGCTTCGTGCATACCCCCCTCCTCCTGCTCCTGAATTCCCCTCTTCTTCTTGATAGGGCGAAGTATTGGAACGATGCAGCTGCATGGGAAGAGAAGCTGGAGACGTTGCCGAATTGTTCCCCAACGGAGTGACACAATCATACCCCCTATTGTTATTCAAAACGCTGGATCGCGAAAAGTAATTCCGGACAGCCGTATCGCTTGACGCGCAGGTGGCCGAGCATCGAGAGCCGGCGGAGTCGCGACGGCGTAGCATCCCGGGGGGGAGGCAGCCATTGCCCTTGTTGCCGCTCGCTCGATTGTGAAGACCGCCGCCAACGGTGCCGCCGCCGCCGCCGCCGCCTGCGTTGCTGCAGCGGCGTTCCATGGTGAACATGGGCGCGGGCTCCATGCTCAACGCAGCATCCCTATCGACTGCCTGGGCACTGTTGATGGAGGAGGCGGGTGAGTAGGAATCATTGCCTTCGCTGACGAGGCGGATGACCTCGGGGGCATCGTCGTGGCCGTCATGGCGCTCTTCGCTATGGGGACGCCCGCTGCTAGGCGGATGATGAGACGTGGACGTCGTGGCTGTCTTGCTTTGGGTCTTGGTCGGCAGCGCCGGAGGAGGCGACTGTCCTAGACTTGGCAATGGCGGTGACGTCTTGTGCCCCACGCCGCCGCCGATGAGCGGCTGCTGTTGCTGCTGGTCGGGCTCGTCGTCCACATCCGTAGAACGAAGCCACGCATCGAGCTCTTGGGGTGTCACCGGTTGGGCGGATAGATCCATCATCATCTTATTGTTCTTAGTTTCTCTTTGGTTTATTTCTTATTGATCAATGTCGATAGTAGAAACGCGATGTCCTGGTAATGTCGATGGAAAGCGGGTACAAAACTGCCCTCTGTTGCTTTGATAGTAAAAAAAGAAATCAATCTTGTTTCCATCAGATGCGAGATGTAAAATTGTGAGCGACTTTTTTAGGACGTTGACTCTAGAAGATTTAATAGCTCAGGCAGGAATCTAGCGCTGATCAATGCCGATGATTGATAAAATTGACATTCGATGGACTTGAGTGATGAGTGAATGAATAGTTTTCCCCTAAAGCTTGTTTTCAGGATTGATCTAGAGACTTGTCTTTCGGGTTCAGGTTGATTGGTGATAGGTTGAATGTGTCACCCCGTGGTTGAATGATTGGATTGTTGCAGGCGGAGGAATTATTTCGAAGATGCTGATGTCACGAGTACAATAATTTAAAATGTGAACGATGCGAACATGAGGGCAAGTTCAATAAAAAAATAAAAGAGATGCTCGACCTGGCTGGCTCGACGGTAAGGCTGGAATGGATGCCGACGACATCAGTTGATTGAATAGCGATCAATGTCAACATTGCATACCTTTACCTCTCTCGATTGAATAGCAATGTGACAAGGAGTCGTCAGGACTGTGCAATGTTTCAGTGGTATTGTTGTCTTTGAGTAACGGACTGCAGGCTATGGTTTGGGTCGTAGTAAGCCTACTTGCTCTTAGGGGAATTATTGAATTATGATAACCAAGAAGTGGGAGAGTGGCAATGCATGCTGTGAATGTGAAAGTCGCTTGGAGAAGCATACCTACGAGCCCAGAGTACGACCTACGAGCCTGTGTTTGGTGTTATGCAGTGCCAAGCAGCAAGATCCTCTCGATGTGAAGGTTATTGATAGTGTTATCGATGAGAGTTTGTGAATCTCGACTGTCTCTGATTGCCTGGCCTGGCCCGCCTGTATGTGCATCACTTCTTGATGCTGTGCGTTACATGAGGCATGATACTTAAAAGTTCAAGTAGCGAGGTGCCAGCAGCCAGCACGCATTGAAGATGATAAATAAACATAGCTAGGTACGTGTAGATTGACAGAGATAGCGAAGCAAAGGCCTGTGACCTGTGACTTGTGCATGCTGTCAAGGTTACCGTCCGTGTGTAGGTACCTTACGTACCTATCACCAGCATTGAAAATATCATTATGTATTCTCGGTCAGGAGTACCACTTTCTCTCTTGTAGTTATCAATCTTGCCTGTCAACATTTTGAAGCCCTATCACCTGCCCAGGCATGCAGAACTAGATTTTAGGGCAGTTATGTGTGTAATTCTTGAGTGAGAGAGGCAGGCGGGGAGATCATGATGTTCGTGGGATTGAAAGCGCTCGGCTGATGTCGCGCGCTGTCGTAAAAGAGGTTCTCTTCATTACCGATTCCCTAGTGGTATTTCACTCGGAGCGTGTTTATCGTGTTTGCTAAACTGCCTGTGGGATTGAACGTAGGAAAACAGTACAAATTGGATGGGAATCAAGGGTGTTTGCGAACTCTGGCAACCCTTTCTTGTACCTACTTAACAATCAATCTTGCCTGTCAACATTTTGAAGCCCTATCAGCTGCCCAGGCATGTAAGTAGATTTTAGGGCAGTTATGTATGTCATTCTTGAGTGAGAAGGTCGGTCAGCACATACATGATGTTCGTGGGAGTGAAAGCGCTCGGCGAAGAATGTAAAACTACGGATTCCCCAGTGGAATTTCAAAGGGTGGCAGGTGGATCGTGTTCGCTCAACTGCCTCTGGGATATTAAAGGTAGGAAAACAGTACAAATTGGATGAGAATATCAGGGGTGTTTGCGAACTCTGGGAACCCTTTCTCGAAAGTCATTGTTGGTGCGGGGCGGGAGGCGGGAGAGATTAGAGATGATCTCACGGACAGCACGGACATAAGATGCAGACTCTCAAGATCTACTGAGTTCCCATGTTCATGAAACTGTAGAAGTAGAATACCTTCGCATACAGAGGCCATTCCATCGAGAGGCAATTGTTCTATGACACACATGAAGACATATTGTAAAAAACAACACGACGATCAGACAGTTCGCAATTCGCAATACGGTCATTTTAGATCGTGAGCATGCACGATTGAATGCAAAGACACGATCTTTCATGAAAGTCTCAAGGACATAATAAAAAGACATTTGCAATACCTTTCCATTGAATCAATTATTATTCTTTTACTCCCAAATATAACTTGTGAATGCCATGAACCCCTATGTACTTCGGGAATGCTCGTGATTGTCGTCACGACTAATACGTGAATTATATATTGATATTAGGTTCATTCTGCGTGAATCCGACCATCCTTCGCACAATGATACGTGGCAAGACGGTTGTGAGTGATTCACAGTCTAGATTAGCACTTATGTCATTTAAAGGTATGTAGAACTAACAGCACTTGACTGCACAGGATATTTTTCTTGAATAACTTTTTTCAGCCGCTACCCCACCGTCTGGCCGGCGTCAAAAAGGTATCCGTTTAATTCCTACTTCTTGAAGATCCACGGAAAGGTATCCGTGTTCCTCAACAGCCACAAACCGGCAACAACCAACGAGATCAGCGATATTATGGTAGAGCACACCACCACATGCACCATAGTTCATAATTCAGTTGC
>JALLOX010000049.1:0-18356 GCA_036939695.1 Thalassiosira ordinaria | reverse complement strand
CTTTCTCTCTTTTTTGTGCGGAAACCTCATCGGTCGTCGGTCATTGGGTGTCGTTGCCGCTTTGCCTTTCGCCTTTTGCCTGCATTGAACATTGAACATCATGACACCTTAACTAACCATCCCATCAGCATACCATAGCCCATAGCTCATCGCCTCCAACGCAAAGACAAAGAGAGGCATTGATCTTGCAGCTCGGGATAGAGACTATGGCGACTTGTTATCCGAGAGGGAAGGATAATCCACCGATCTAATTGTTTGTAGGCTTGCAAAGCAGCACCATCCATAGCGACGTAACTATTCAACATCCACTTGTTGACTTGTTGTTGTGCCACCATGTTAGAACGGTACCTCCTTTCAACCCTAGCTTCCAAATTTGGACACGTCTTTGAGGACTTTGACGAGAATACCACGGCAGAATTGAGTGCCTGGCGGGGAGTCCTGGCATTGAGGAACTTGCACCTGAGGAAGGATGCGCTGAAACACTTGGGCGTTCCCTTGGCCGGAGGTGGCGATGGAGCCGATGATGATGATGAGGAGGAGGAGGATGATGATTTTAGAGAGCATGGAAGTGACGGAGAGGCCCAAGCACGTGCACCTGATGCAGATGATAATAATGATGGGGAAGCCAGTGATGATGATTCATTTCGTTCGTGTGCTTCACAGTTAGACGATGATGCAAGTCATGCATCTTATCAAGATATACTTGGGGAACAAGGCAATGAGTCCGAACGAGAAAAACCACCGACAAACATTGCAGTGCCACCAAAGAGAAATTGCCCTACGATAGAAGTTGTTCATGGCTATATTGGTTCTTTAGAATTACACATACCCTGGGGACTTCTACGTGCTACAAATGTGGCACCAGCATCTTCTACTCCCCAAACTAAAGGAACAGAGGATGGGAAAGGGGGAAGTGAAACTCGGGACCTAGAAGATGATAGTCTGAAGTGTTCTGTAGTACTTTCCGATGTAAGGATATTACTGGCGGCAAACAATCACTCAAGAAATCAATCAGGAAATCAAGGACACAATAATGTTAGTGATTCAAAGGCAGAGAAGAAGGGCTCATCTTCACGCAAAAAAAGTAAACTGCAAGAGCAAGAACGAATTCAAAAGGAACGAGAGTTGGCAGTGCAAGCGCTACTGGAAAGAGAACTGTTTAGGCTTGTCAGGGGCAGCGATGGTCCCCGAGGTGGGGATTCTACTGGAGAAGGTGGGGATTCTACTGGAGACAGAGTCAATGCTGGCGCTACTGGTAACCCCAGTGATAACTGGCTAGCCCGCTGGGCTAAGGGACTGGTGGCACGGGTTTTATCCTCTCTGCAAGTGACAGTGCAAAATATTCATGTTAGATATGAAGATGAAGGTCATGGCTGGTTTGAAGATACTTCCGAGAAAAGGCACCGATATCGTCCTGCCTTTGCAGTGGGAATGCGATTGGGACATTTTTCGATAAGGAGTGCAACTGCAGACGAGGAACTTCCTGCTGGATCATTGGATGGCAGCAAGGATACAGATTCCTCATTGCAATCACGCCACAAAATTGCGAATGTAGAAGGACTGTCTGTGTACTGGGACAGCTCTCACTCAGATCTATTTGTAGGGTACACATCCCCCGAGGATGATAGAGAATATTATGATAAGCGGTTTGCAGAATTGGACATAATGACTGCTGATGAATTTGAAGGCGGGGCCCTACATCACTCATACCTGATTCGGCCGATATCTCCCTCGCTCCAGTTGATGGCAACTGATTCAGATGCGTCTCCATCAATTCATGCTAACCTATGCCTTCCATCTTGTCACATCAATTTTGATCGCAACACGCTGGAAGATATCGCATATGTTCGCAAATGCCTCTCTGCCTACAAGGCGCGTATCATTTCATCCAAAGAACATTTGATGGAACAGCGGATTGCTCAACAACTGCAAGAACTGCGGCCATCAACTGGCATCCGTCCCTGTGATAGCCCACGTCTATGGTGGAAGTATGCATTTAGGGCTGTGAGAGCACTGCAGTCGGACCATGGCTATTTTGAAGGCAAGACAGATGCTAAAAAGAGGAGGTGGCGCAGAGATGGGTGGCTTGGACTTGCTCGCTTATTGCGTTTAAGGAATGAATACACTTCACTCTACCAGTCATTCTGGGACTCCTCCCAAAGCGACCTTGAGTCAAAGAAGAAAATCCATGATGAATTGATGTCTTTGGAAGGCAATCTCAATAATGAGGAAATTGCTGCATTTCGCATGGCTGTTTATACCAAGTTATCTGAAGTAGCCCGTCCAGATTGTTTGATAGAAACCAGCGACACCAGAGCGCCAGAATCCCTAGAGTTTGATGAGCTGGCGCAAGGTAGCATATCTGTTATTTCTCTTGAATACAGAGAAGCAAAGCTAAATCAGATCATCCAATCAATCCAATCTGACCAAGGAGAATTCCATTCAACTGGTTGGGATAGTAAGAGTCATTCAGATCACAATGTGGAGGTAGATAGTGACAAGGATGTTGGGGCTCCCATGTTGGTTGTTACAATGGACTGTCAAGACTTCACATTACAGGCCAACGACACTCCTTATTCCAACAATGCACTGGATAATATCATAGCACGGCCGCCACAAATTCAGCAAACTGTGCCGATAGTTAGGTTGCAGTGCATGTCTTCGTTGAAATACAACAAATTTAGCAATGGATCGTGGGATCTATCCTGTGCATTGAATGCCTTGACTGTATCAGACTTGATAAGTCCCTGTGATGACAAGTCATGTGAAGGTCGTGTGCTGATAGGGAGGAAGTTGCTGGATGATGATAGCACAACCACATGCCATTCAAATGAACATACTGCAAAAATTGTCATCCGCAACCTAGATTCCGATGATAACATGCAGGGTCAAGCAACAACTTACTTCAATGTTGATGTGTCACCGCTTGAAGTCATTTACTCAACAATTGCGTTTGAAGCATTGTCAAGGCTTTTTGCTGCTGTGAAGACTACTGAATTCAATAGAGACCTTGGGAGAATAACACAGGCTTTATCCCGTTGGAAATCCAAGCAGAGCAAACGACTGATGTCTGTATTGGCGAGGCGAAAAAAGATCATTGCCTCTATTGACATCTCAGCGCCCGTATTCTACATCCCGGAAGATCTCCAGAACACCAATTCTCCTACGTTTGTTGTTGACCTAGGAAGACTTACCTTCAAGAGTGACTTTGGGGATCACCCTCCCCTCGGTTTTGATGATAAATGGTTGCTACAGGTGGAAAGCATCAAAGCTCTATGCATTCACACAAAGTCACATGCCTTGATTGAACCCTTTTCATTGAAGTTCTCTATATTGACTCATATTGCAGAAGATGCATTATCAGATGCTACCAAGATTGATGTTCAGGCTCTATTACCTCAGCTATCATTCAATTTGACCACCTCTGCTGTACGGCTTGTCACTCGCCTTCAGATGAGTTGGGATGATGCCAAATCATCCAAGGCCACCCAGATACCACACAAACAAACACTGGATGATATTTTGATGGCCAACACAGCATCGCCACATCACCATACTGGTCATACTGAACTTTTCAATGATTTGGGCAAAGAGGAACTTTCTGTAGTTGATGAGGTGAAAGTTGTACAAGAGATAAAATTTTCCTTCTCAGCACCAAAAGTCGCATTGCAGATTGGTAATGATGTCAGGTTTGATCAATGCACGACTGACCTGGTGTCCAATCTTATTCCTCTCATAAACTTATCAATCCAAGGAATTCGGGGCAACTATGTGACACACAGCAGTGAGGCTGGAGTATCTTCACAGCTTAACGCCTGCCTTCATTCAATACATGCCATGGATATTGAGAAATCTGGCAGTCACTTTTGCCACTTCATATCATCTGTGGATCCTGGTTTATTGCAGGACTATGATCTAGCCCCTGACATGGATAACGATGAAGATGATGACCTTGTTGCTGTTGAAATGTCAAAGATCCAAACCGGTGAGAAAGAAATATCCGTCCGGTTTCATGAGCTATACGTGGAGTGGAATCCGGAGCTCTTGTCAAGAGTGCAGAAGTCACTGCGACTTTCTCCATCGCCACAGATATCAAAGAGCCATTCTGTGAACAATGGCAGCGACGCAGATATCTCTAACCAAACCTCGACCGAATCATCAGAGTTTTTTGATGCAATAGACAACACCAACAACTTCAAATCTGTTGAGAGTGATGAAAAAGGAGTGCTTCGGGAGACTGAAGATGACAAGACACCAGGAGATATGACAACACCCTCCCCTGGTCTCAAGATTTCCTTTCATTTGTCCAAGTTAAGGGTCAATTTCAACAAGGATTCTCAGCACAGGTGCTTGTTTAGTGCAGAAATGAATGAGACCGATATTTCCTACAGACTGAAACCGATGGGAGGATCAATAACAACTGCAAACGTAGCAAATGCGCGTATCAATGACCCAGAGGGAATGACTGGTGGAACTCTGTATGGTCAGTTGATTGGGTTGCAGTCTGGTGGTTCTAATTTATCTCAATCATCCATTGTTCGTATGTCATTTGAAACATTCACGAGTCACAATAGCAACGAACCTGAGTTTCACAACCTGATGAAAGTAGACTTTTCCAAGGGAATGAAATTTGTTTACTTGGTGAGTTCTTTTTCGTCGTAGATGTTTGATTTTACTGCTCCCCGGCTGCAACACCTGCAACACGGCGGTGGTACCAGTGCCATTTGCATATTGTTCATCCTCTTGAACAACAGTGTTGCCCACATCATTCAACACCTTCCTTCTCACCATCCACATTGCCATCGACATTGCTAATATTGGTGACAGCACCAGCTATGGATGGAAATATTCGACTATTTCTTTGAAGGAATCCTCGGACATGCAGTTTGGGGCACCAGACCAAAGCCATCTGCTCACTTTTTCAATCCATCAGATGCCACGAGAAAATTCAAGCGTACAAGAATGAATATAAAGATGAACCAGCCACTACTTTTGTTGCCCGTGTGCTACAGGTAAGAATGCCCACCTAAACTCTCACCATACTAATGCCAAAGTTGCTTAGCCAAGCATTCGTTATTTATTCAATCTTTTAGGTCACCACATCACATTCGTTTGAAAATGAACGACCTATCGGTAGCTAGCCACTTCTCAAAAGAACAAATGAATAAGAAGGAGGGAAAGTTTACAAATTGGATTCAATGGTTTCATAACTGCACACTTAATATGAATGCGCTGGGCATACAGAGTTGGGATGAAAGAAAGCTGAATGACATTCCTGGAGATGCAGTTCCACCCTCATTGGTTAGTTGTTGTTTATCTTGTTTTTCATCTATGACAATATCGTATCGTTGACAGTCATATCTCTATATCATTTTTCATAGACGATTAATATCCGCTGGCCAGTAGGCCCGACAGCGCCCCTTATTAAGCCCAAGTGGAATGTCTCTGGAAAGATGGATCCAATTGTGCTCATTCTCTCCAGAAAACATTTTTCACTCTTCCGCTTCTTCGTAAATTGCAATTTATTAGAGGCATCCCGATTTCTCACCATGCACTCTACATCATCAGCATGTTCTATGCAAGGGACATTGCAGGAAAGGCTCGTCTTATATGGATACGAGAAGACAGGGGTACCGCCGACTACCTACTCAATAAAATTTTCATCAGATCTGTTGCAGTTCCAGTTTCTCCTTGATGAGGAAGAAAGTGCCAGTAAAAGGGTGGAAGGGATAATGAACGTAAATGCTTCGATGGCATCGTGGTCATTGATAAAACACGCGGATTGTATTTCAAAGCAACGTGCGCATGTTGACAGCATTTGCTTGACTCAAACCAGTGATAAGCATGTTTGGTCTGGATTTCCTGATTTGTTGCTGCCAATACCAATGGATGCATCAGTGCCGAGACATCACTGCCTTTTCCAATTCACATCAACAACCTACCCAAGTGGTGATAATGTCAAAACAATCCACCTTGATGCCGCAGGAATTTATTTGATAGTTCCAGCATGGCAGCACGTTGGAAGCTTCTTTCAAAACCTCCTAGCTTCTCCTGAAATCTTTGAACCTGAAGAGATGTCCTCAATCATGCAGGTTGGGGACCGGTTCTATCGAATGACAAAGAGTACTGGCCCAGCCAAGAAAAGAGAAGGTGATGCACCAACAGTAGCCGAGGTCAACAATGCACCACTACCACACCAGGTGTCAATACAGAAACAATTACTTGTAACTCTTACTTCACCACGAATAATGCTAGTGGCAGATGCAACAAACCGGCAGAGTGATTGCTTGTCCCTTAGCATGGCCCACCTAAATCTACTCCGCCAAACAAACACCTCCAAGGAAGTTCACTCTGTGTTTTGCGATGGGCTGGAATTCTTTACAGGAATGACAAGAAACCTTGCTCCTCAAGATAGTCTCCTCTGCCCAGTATCTATATCGGGCTCCTTGACAAAAGCATTGCAAACCAAGCTCCTTCCTCAACAAATATCAGGGTGGGTTTGGGCAGAGGAACTTCAAGCACGAGCATCATACACAGATCTCACTTATGCCATTGATGTCTTTGATGGAGTCAAAAAGCAAACAATGTCACCTCAATGCAAGGAAAAGAGAGGCAACCCCACCAATCTAGCTCAGATGACAAAGAGCAGCTCCTCATCAGACACTGAAGAAAAAGAAGAACCGTCTCCAGGTACTATGTAAGTGAAAGAAATGCCATGTCTGTTCTTGATACCAAAACGACTTCCTGGTCCTTGTAACTGACTTTACCCCCTTGGCTTAAATAAAACAGAAATATTGAAGCATTGTGTAACGGTTTCAACCTCATTGTAACAGACAACAGTCACCGACACTTTGCCAATACACAGGTCAGTACAGTCACAGTGTCTACAAGGTCATGGCCTTTTTGTTACATGATCTCTCATTCAGCCCTCTCTTTTTCAATGTGCAGCCTCTCATTGCTGTCAGATTGACTGGAATGAGATATTCTCGCGTGGTCAACAGTAACTCGCGAAGAAATACGTTTGTGTCTTTGGATAGCCTTGAGCTCACAGATCTTTTGCGTCACGGGGACTCACCTTTCAGAGTGATGGCGACTAGCTCTAACGTGGACCATTCTACATGTGGCCTCTTTTCATTCCAGAAACAGATTGAACTGGACACAATGTCCTGGCAATCACATCATATGGTGGCCTTTGATTGGGGATATCAAATGTCATCTTTGATGCAGAAGCGTCAGGATGCTATCAGTCATTTGACTCCGCCGAATTTTTACTTTGACAAGTCATTGCGGCAGCACCAACCTTTGGTGGCATTTCAAAGCGTTATATGCGACAGCGGACTTCATCGTATTGATGTACACGTGCAACATCTAACGGCGCAGTGGAACCCATCAAATATTGTTGCCTGTCAAAGATTCTTAGGGAGACTGAAGAAAGCCACCCTCTCCATACTCGGAAGTCGCACTGGAAGCGCAAACACTACAAACAAGTCAGCATCAGGACCTCCTTCAAAAGAAGAAGCATCTTCTAATATCATTTTTTCAGTAAATGCCGAGCTGGAAAGTCTTTGTATTTGTCTCAGTGAGTTTTGAATGTACTCCCACCTGACTTTGCACCGCAAAGTTCTGCCCCCTAAACCCTCACTTCACTTTATCCTTTGTTTTGATCAAAATGAAAGACAAAGAATATCAGCAAAGACGGCTGTTGGATGTGACCGTGACCGGTGTAAAGACTCATTTTGAACGATACAATGAGCACTCGCTACTGCTGCGAGGCTCAGTGGAAAATTGTCGAGCTTGGGACCCTGATATGAGCAAAGACACCTCAGATCGCAATCGCCACTTACTCAGCCTCACTAATGATGAAAATGGGAAGAGAAGAACAGAACCATTCTTCTCCTTCCAATATAGAACATTTCGAACGCCCAGTAATAGACCAGGGATGCAATTCTCCCTTCCTGATTGGGTCGAAGATAAGATTAAATCAGGGACCATCGATGATTTCCTGTCAGTCAGAATGAGACCCTTACTGTTTAATCATCTTAGTGAAAGAACTGCCGAGCTTGCAGATTATTTGAAACATGGACTGCCAGGTGAGTTAAGATAGGGGTGAATCTGTAACATATATGGCTTGCCCAATGATCACTCACCAACATAAATATTGCTAGGGAAGGGAATGGGAGCAACGTCAAAAGCGGCACAAAGCTTTTGTGCAAGCAGAATAAGGACTCGAAGTTTCCTTGATCTGGTCATTGACCAGCCTCGAGTGTTTGTTCCCCGCTCAGCTTCGTCAATAACAGGAGGATGTTATCTGTCGTTGGGTACTGTTGCCATCACCAGTTGGTTCGAAGAAGCAATTGCATGTCCCAACCCTAACAAGTCTAGACATGTTGACGAGTACCGAATAGTTGGAGACCACAGTCTGAGTGAGGATGATCAAAACGAGCATGAAATGGATTGGTGGAGAGTGTTGCATTTCAGATTGTGCATCGGTATCAAGATTGAAGTAGACCAGCCCTTCGCCAAAGACATGTCAAATCCGGATACTTTTTTTCATACGAACCTCTCCATTAGGACACCAACTTTAGGGACAACAACAATAATTCAAGGCAATGCACCCTCACTGAATATTTGTTTGAAATATAGGTGAGTGTTGGCTGTTTAGGCATTTCCTGCTTCAAGATGGCAAACCTTAACATCCACTTCACCTTTTTCACAGAGAATTCATGGTGCTAAATCTGATTGTTCTGGAAAACATTGGCAAGCCTATTCACGAAGAGGAGTGGGACAACATTGAGAAGTCGTATTGGTCGGATAAAGATGATTCACTTGCTGATGTATCCAATGACCAGCATGACTCCAGCTTGATGTATGCTGAAAGTGCCAGGCTTGTTCGATTCGGCGAAGGCAAACCCGCCTCCTCCAAGAAAAGCAGTATCAATTTTGGTTTTTTGATTGATTCAATCAATGTCACACTGCATAGGTGAGTATTTCGGCATTTACACTCAATGGCTTGCTTATGCCATGCATATTTATCACATTGGACCTTATCACATTTTGCACCTTGCTTGTAATAGAGATGATTGGTTTGAAAATCTGGATGAGGAGAACGCAGCCCTTCTCTGTTATGATGTATGCAAATTCTCCATACACAAGATGGATGTGGCAATTGAATCACAATACAATGGGGACAAAACCGTTTCAATTGCTTTGTATGACATGTCCTTCACGGATGTTGGTGACTATGGCAGGTTAGCTCGAGACATTTATTTGGGTTCCAATGACTTCAATCGCCCCCCTTGCGCCTTCTCTGTGGTTGCAGAAGCCTATGGTGTTTCAGAAGGCGACCCCCTGGTTTCCTTGATCATAGGTACACAAACTTCAAAGACCAATGAAGGTGGAAACAGGAAAAGAGTAAAGAATGTTGAGTTGAAAGTCAATTCTTTAAGCGTGACAGTCCTACCACGAAGCATTGATGACGTGGTATGCTTTTTATCAAAACGATGGAACTGCCCCAATTTAGAGATGCCAAGTGTCCTCCTATCTCCCAACTCCGCAAAAAAGTTCACTGAAGAATCCGCTTCATCAACCGATACCCTTCGCTTCAAATTTGTGGCAATTTATCCACGTCTCATTCTCCTTGCTGATGAATCTGATCCATTTTCACGGGCACTAGTCTTAAGAGGTCTTGCAGTGGGCAATTTGAGTATCAACCACGAAGAAGCTTCTTCCGTTTTTAGATACGAGCAAATTGATAGGAGATCAACTACCTCTCTGAGTGGTCATGTCAAAGAGCTGGAGACGTATGTTCACAATAACATTGACGTGCTGATTAATCCAGACTGCAGTGAAACCGTCAATCTAATGGGCGTAGCTCTGCTTGAGCCCGTCACGGTGACAATGGAGGCTAGGCTTGTTTCTCGGACCCGATTTCCCACATCAAGATTCGTTTCCATAGAAGTAGAACCAGTCTCTCTAATGTTGAGCTTTGGTGATCTGAATCTAATTGACACAGTTCTGAGGAAATCTACAAGGAAAAAGAAGGAAAAGATGAGCAATGAAAGTAAGCCTTTCAAGAACGAGAGACGAGGCCAATCTACAACTATGACTACACAGGTTGATTCATTGCAGTTCAGTAAATCCTCAGACTACAGCGAAGAAGACACGCCATTGACTTATGATGTGGCAATATTAACAAAAAAGCTTGGCCTTCAACTTCGGCGATCCGGGTCGTCCGTTGTAGTTGACAGTTCCATCATCAATACCAACATTGAACCTGGTGACATACTAACTTCCATCAACTCGCAGTCTGTTGAAAGAATGCCTCTCCCGTCAATTGTTGAGTTGTTTGAACGGACCCCACGGCCTTTGACTATCACACTGTTGCGAAGAAGCAATCTTTCAAGCTCTGAACATAAGCATCTACAACATCAGTCATCAGTTGTCAATGGTAGCAATACCACCACCTCTCATTCTCTGTCTTTTGATATGAGTTTCAATCCGTTTGATTCTCCATCAGAAAATGCCGCTAATGGCGCTGATAAAAATGAAGATGTGACACCTAGCCAAGCTGGTACATCCTCACAAGTGGTCCGTTTTGATCTGATCTGCGGATGTGGTATCCCAAATGGTCTCTCTGTGGAGACCGGACTAGGTGGTAAAGCCGTGGTTGACAACATAGACTATGACCTTCTTCTTAGATGTTCGCAGCCAAACACCGACAACTTTGATCTGGAATATCTCTCTGGCATAATTGCATCCAAGAAATTACCCCTGCCAGGAGCCATTGTTTTGGCTGTGGATGAAAAAGAATTGACATTTGAGGAAATGCACGGTCAATTATTATCAAATGAAGCATCTGTTTCAAGGGACAAGTCATACACACTTTCTTTTGTTCAGGCAGATGCAGCAGCTTGGGGCAATGTAACAAAGTTTGAGGGGAAACTAAGTTTCGTGTTGACAGTGATAGATGACACCAACGGAAGAGACATGCCGGTCCTACGAGCGGGTCTAAAGGAAACAAGCTTTGCGGCAAATCATGGTCTAGCTGTTGCGACAAAGTCAATAGATGCGCGACAGCCATTGTTACTATCTTTTAGTCAAAATGAGGAAGGTAGTGATTCTGTGCTCACACTAGATTCAGAAATCTCAAGCTTCAGCTTGGAATATAATAATGCCATCATCAACCAGTGGGAACCCATTATTGAGCCACACTCTTTGAGAGCATCAGTTGAACGTCAAAGTGGGAATGTTTTGCAGCCCGGGAAATGTTCAATAGTCATTAGTGACCAGAAGGAAAATTCCAGCCCTGGCCCACTTGACTTCATTTGTGTAAATGTGAGTCGTGTGCTTGTCTCTCTAAAAGTGCCCCCCCAATGAAACCCTTTTCACCAATAATTTTGTACAATTTGATACTCTGTTGCAGGTGTCTGATTCTGCCGCTGATATCTTGAGTAAAGCCGCTCTGAATTGGAGACAATGGAAGGGCCTCAAATCACAGACACGGGGGCCAAATGGGATGCCTATGAGTCCATCAGCAACTCCAAAACAGGCACCCCTGAGTCCAGTGTTTGGGACAAAGCATGGGAGCCCCTCCACATCATCAGCATCCGACTTGAAGAAGGCGACAAAACTTGCTAAATTGGCGCTAGACTTCTCAAGGAAGCGCGGACAAACTGCACAAACGGATATAGTCAAACGTGCTCCATTTATTCTACGCAACCGCTCAGGAATGAGAGTGAGCTGCAGTGGTAATGGTATTTCGGCCTCTGTTATAGAAAATTCACACGATGCGCAATTGGAGATGTCTGCAGTCAATGCCCCAGAAAACATGGATGGAAGTGAGAATTCTCATCGCCAGAATGGCCGCAGAGTCCGAAAATATGATGGGAAGTTTCCAGCAATTGATATCGAGCTAGGGTTTGATTCCTTGGGTACCACGTGCGATCTGGCAAAAGAGGCCTGTCGGGATGTTTTTGCTGATCCTATCACAGACTTGCCCACAGACAGAGTGGATGAATATATTTGTTCGGTCCGTCTTTGGAAGAAGAATAAAAATGGACTCTCATCACAGTATGTGGATGTCGTATGGTCAGTTGAGCTCGTCGAAAACCGCAGGGTTCTGACTCTCAGCTCTGCTACCAATGTGAAGGCGTTTGGGTGCGGGCCTGCTATTGAAGTTGGTGTCCGCTTTTCAAACGATGAACACCTCTCTGATGCTATTACCGCTATCGGGACAACCGGAAGCAATAACATGTTCCACCTGCCTCTTTGGGTGCAGTCATGCTTTTGTCAAATAGATGTGTTCATACGTCCATTTACTCAAGCAGTGGGTACGAGAAGGGAATCGAATGTTTACAGTTGGAGTAACTTCCCAGTTCTGTCAAACCTTCCTGAAAAGTGGAATGCTGATGCAATAGAAGTCCACTACAATTGGGCTACAGAAATTGCAAACACGTTGGGTGGGGTTTCTTGTCCTCTATCTAGTCTAGCAGAAGTGCAAAAGACATACCATCCAGTTTGGCTTGAGTGTACATATTCGAAAAATGATAGAAAAGGTGAGAATGTCCGCCCACTTCTCTCAAACTCAGGATGCATAGAGAATAATGCATCAAAAACCACTGTGACCATATGGTCCGCATTAAGTATCCGAAACATGCTGCCGTAAGTGAGCTGTTTCCCCCTTATATCTCCTATCATATACTTTGATGAGTACCTACTCACCTTACTTTCCTGCCCACCACCTTATTTTCCTACCATCTGTCCAACCAACCAATGTCAACACCCTCCAAACCACATAACTCACCATCCTTCTCACAACCTTCCCCTATTCCTCCACCCAACCCCACCACTCCCGCCCACCACCACCACCCACCACCCACTCTTCCACCCCCCACCGCAATATCGTATGTCTGTTTCCCACCAACCTCACTTATCAATGCCCATAACCTCTTCTGCCATCACCGCCGGCGTTTCAGCTGCAATGTTGAATGGGAAGTGGCATCTAGTGTGAAAGAGGATGGAACTTATTCAATCTTTGACAGCTCATCGAAACGAACTCAGCAGCGTAATTTACAACTTGGGTCAAGTGAAGAATCAATGCCCTCTGATCTTTGTTCTCCACTGAAATGTGGAAGTGCTGTTGAAATATTCCCTACAGATGCTTCCCATAATAGGGAAGTTCATGCCAGATTCAAGTGTGTTGCATGCAATGGGCCTTACTGGTCAGAGTGGTTATGCATAGGGGTTTCAGATTCCTCCATGAAAAAGTCTTTTGGTGGGCCTTTATGTTCAAATCAGATTAACTTGGTTTGCAAAAATTCTTCATGTGACAACATTATTGGAGTAAAACTTTCACCCAGAACTACTGATGCTGGAAAGGGAGTCAACATAAGCCTGTATGCCGAGCTTTGGCTACGAAATTTGACTCTGCTTCCTCTTACATTTGGAGCACCGCAAATACAACTAGGGTCTGACGGGGATCCTAAATCATCATTACCAGGAAAGGTCAGTGCTGAGTCAGCTCTCATTGAGCTTACTAGCGTATTGGAGGGCAATAGCTTTGGTCTCTTTGGCAGTGATGATGATGATGATGACCTAGGTGGCGACATACTTAATCTCCCCCTACAACAATGCGAGGAAGTCTTCGAGGAAGTCTTTGAGTATTTGTCTTTGGGTGAAAAAGGTAGTGTTGAAAGAAGGTGGTTCGGTTCTGAGAATCATTTCTCCCTGAGACAGGAACCCAAAACTGATGCCATCAATAAAGAGAATGCATATACATGGCTTGTGGATTGTGCTGGTGAACCTCTGTTACAAAATGGCTGGGAGTCATGCGCGAACATTGCTGGATCAAAGTCATTGACATTCAATGGCCAGCGTTTGTTCAACAAAAGCCATCGTTTTCGTCGTAGGAGGTGGTTTCGCAAAGTCAGCACAAGAGGGCAAGGGATCAACAATAACGATTCTGACATGAGTGCTAGAGTCATCTTTCATCAGCCATCAGATCTAACGGCCTCTCTCAGATCAAAGAGAGAAGCTGAAAGAAATGCAATTGGTGTCCACCTTGATGGCAGAGAAAAGGATGATACTGGCCAGAACCTACTAGATGTGTTTTATCGACCTCCTCAAAAAGAAGGAGTGTTAGATATCATGACGAAGGTTGCGAACGATGGCTCAATTCTGATTCATGTAAAACACAATGATGGTAAATGGTCAACACCTGCCATTATCCCTCCAAGCGGCAGCTCAACTGGAGTCATCCGAGTATGTTCTTCCCGATGGCCACTTGTTACCAAAACCATTAAGGGGAAAGGGCAGAAGCCGAAACATGCACAGGCGGCATGGGGGATCTCAGATGGCGAACTTGGAATGGCACCTCTGGAGCCATCTGTTTTTGAACTTATCTACCAAGTGACCTTACTCAGCGGGCTTTGGGGAGAGCTTTCTCGCATGATGACAATCATGGTGAGGGCTGGTGAAAAATCTGTTTGGAGATGTATACGTAATTTGTCAAGATGCATTCATCGTATTTCAACAATACTAATTTATCATTTATTTATAATTCTTGCAGCCTCGTTTCCTCATCAGAAATGAATCATCTTGGCTTGACATAGATGTCAAACAAGTTGGTGCCCCAGACGCATCAAGAGTTCTCATAAAAAAGGGAGAGGTGAGTTTCATTATTTATAATCGCATTGCAATCAAGTCCATTCTATTGGTCTCATTTTGATTCTCCTTCTTGCTATCTAGGTGATACCATTTTATTGGTTTGATACCATGTTGCCAGAGTTAGTATGCACCAGGCCAACCCAATCTCGAAACAGATTCAAATGGACAGGTGGTTTTGACTTGTGTACCCTCGGGATGATCCCTCTTCGTGTTCGGCGAATTGATGGGAGCATGGATCAGTTAAATTTAAGGTCAATGAGGGTCAATGTCGAACTTCAGCCTGGCACAGGTGGAAGCGGGACAATGGTGTCAATAAGGGATGAAGATCCTTATGGAGAGGGTTCACTGTTCAGGATAGAAAATCACTCACCGTTTGGTGTGTTCGTATCACAAGATGGCATCCTAGCAAACCCTGCCTCTGTCCTGCAAAGAAATGATACATCATTATCATGTGATTTGATTCAACCGGGAGAGCGCACATCCTACGCACTTGATGTCCCATGGCGCCAAGGAAAATATTCTGGACGTACATCTGCATCAATGTCCGAGCTTTTATTGCTTCGCTGTGCTCTAGCCCCCCTCTCCACAAGAGATGGCGTCGAATCAACAAAAGTGGTGTGTTTTGCCAGAGTGGGCGAATTCATCAGATTATCTCCTTCCAAGTTATCATCTCTTAGTTCAATAACTGCAACTGAACTCCTAGGTGTCAGAGTGTTAGGAATTGTTGGGACCGATGGTCCAACAAGAACTTTAAGGTTCATTCTTATGCAGAAGGAGGTAACAACCTCGGGTTACATTGGCAATGCCATGAGGGAGACTATATCTCCCATGCCAAGCTTCATGTCTGTCGAAACAGCACCACACAACGATGATGGGGAAGCTCATAGGGGAAATGCTCTTCTCAATGCAGTCAACAATGCATCAAAGCTCTTGAATTCAGGAAGTTTGCCCAATGAAAGAGAAGCAGCCAAACAAGCCTTCTTTGGTACTGGTTCTTGTAGGCGGTCTTCACTTCTTGAGAGGTCAGTCAAAGCGCACTCAAATTTGCAAGAAGGTACTGACAGAGGAGATGACATTTCCTGCGAGCTGTCATTTAGTGGTTTCATTTTCAGCATCATAGACTCGTCACCTACAGAATTGGCTGTGTTGTCATTGCACAACATGAGAATAGAAGCGTCATGGAACTCAGCAGGAAAGGAATATGCAAGAAGCAGAATAGTGGTAGGGTGGGTCCAGATAGACAACCACTGCCCAAATTCTGTATACCCTGTGGCAATGCGTCCAAGGATCAAAGCAAATGAAAATGCAAAGCCCGCCAAGGAAGCTTTCTCAGCTGATAGACCTTTCCTAGAGCTAATGGTAGATTTGGCCCCATCCCACAGGACAGGCATCAAGGTAATTTTGTCGAAATACTTTCTATCAAATCGTGTCTTTTATAAAAGTTGTCATGTTCTCCTTGCCAACTAATCAACCCTATTGCAGTCTCTAGCAGCAGGCGCATCATTGCATGACGTAGAGATCTTCCTGGACCTGGCGTTCATTCTGCGCATGCAGAGATTTCTGCTTGGTCTGCACGATCATATCATGGTGGCAGCAGGAAACGCAGCTCGTGCATTTGTTGATTCACAAGAAACTTGGGAGATTCCTGACATTGAAAAATTCATAGGACAAAAGACTGGGAAGACCATTCGAGAGGCTCAATCAGTAATGTATTTCAAGCGTCTCACAATTTTGCCATGTAAAGTTAAACTGTCTGTAGCTCCTGTTCGTGCACTAACCAAGCACCAAGAAGAGTTTGAGGGCAAGGATGCATCAGCAATACATGCTGCGGTGCGAAAAGGAGATGTCCTAGTTGGAGAGGGGTCAGGAGTACTAGGTGTCAAGCTTGGGAGTAAGAACAGAACAGCAATATCTGTTGTACAAGGTAAGTTTTTTTTCCATTTATATGTACCTGCAATGTCTGTTGTGCACATTTCTCACACTTTTCTCCTCTTTCCTCCAAAGGGATGCTAAAAAGTATATTGGTTGATGCATTTCTTCGTCTTGATGGTGCCTCTCTCAATTTCGAAGGTAATCATTCACCAACAAGTACTATCACCATTGTCTAATATTCCCACTTCTCACATGACTTTTCTCGCATGCGTCACTGCCCTTGAACAAGGTGTGGCTTTGTTCAATCACACATCAAATAGCCCACAGCTGGTGACATATCTCGGCGCTCACTACCTTGCATCACTCATTGCAAATGTACCAAGTCTCATTGGCTCCCTTGCTGCATTTGGTAATCCTCTTGGCTTGATTCGTGACATTGGGGATGGTGTCAGGTAAATAGAGATATATTTCAAATTTTTTTGAAGCTTGGTACCTATAGTGCTGCCTTTTCACAATTTTTATTTCACTTCCACCAACAGTGATTTTGTGAATGAGCCAGTAAAAGGATTTAAGAAAAGTATTGAAGAAATGGATCCATCATTTGTCATGAGCGGAGTAGCACGGGGCACAGGATCATTAGCCCGTCATACAGTTGGTGTGAGTCAGATAGTTCTTTCTAGCCATGATAAAACCTGTCCTCTTGGGTATCATTTATTTCTTGTCTACTATTGCTCATCACCTACTGACGTTACAGGGGTTTGCTGATTCAGCAGCAATGCTGACGGAAACTGCAGCTAAAAATATGGCTGTATTGACCCTAGACCGCAAATACGCGCAGAGACGTGATCGTGTCATGAAACTGAAGGCAAACGATTCAAAAGCCGCTACAATTCTTGAAGGCCTTGAGAGCGGTATGATAAAACTAGTGGACGGAATAATGGAGGGTGTCACTGGGGTGGTTTCTAAACCCATCAGAGGTGCAGAACGCAGTGGATTTGAAGGCTTTGCAAAAGGTGTAGGAAAAGGATTGCTGGGACTCCTGGTCAAACCCGTTATTGGAACGACCGATCTGCTGACAGACACTTTAATGGGAGTCAAAGGATCTGTTGAAGGTGCTGTCCCTGAAGGAATGTTGACCTTGTATAGCCAAGTAAGACCGCGCCGTGCGCTCTATGGCCGAGATAGAGCTATTAAGCCATACCGCATTGATGATGCCACTGCAGCTACGATCCAGTCAAAACTCTGCATAGGAGGTGAAGAGTACTTGAGTCATGTTGATATGATAAAGCGGGTTGCGCTAATGAGTGTGAGGCAACTCCTCATTTTGTCAGGAGACGGGGAAGAGCTGCTCCTTCTTCCATTGAACAAAATAGAGAAAGTCGAAGTATGGCCCCAGATTGACACAGAACAGTTCATAGTGAAAATCTTCTTAAATGAACCTAAGGCTAATGGTTCAGAGACAGAAGAAGTCAAATGTGATGATGAAAAGATGGCAAATTTGCTCTGTAGAAAGCTGACTGAAGCAGTAAGCCAGCAAATCGAATAGGTCTTACCGAACTGAATTGCATAATGGCATCTAAATTGTAGGTTATCAATGGCCAGATCTGTAGGAGACAGACTTATATGCTTTAATGTTTTTGACCAGCCCTGTGCATAAAAATTTAGCTTTAACCCAGATGCATACTTACTTTTCATTTCCCATAATCACCCAACTCAACAAGCCCATTTCGAAGTAAATGCCAGATACCTGGATTTTGAGTTGATGGTTTCAGTGAGCGAGAGCCAATATTGTTGCTGGAGTGTTTCAAATCATTGCTTGG
>JALLOX010000048.1:0-19238 GCA_036939695.1 Thalassiosira ordinaria | reverse complement strand
TGGCTTGCGTTGCAAGCTTGCATCGAAAATGGCGGGAACAGCGCCGTCTGTCAATCGCTGGTCAATCGCCATACACCCGCCGGATGTCATGTCGGCCATTGACTCAATCATGAGAATACCATGGGATACAAATATTCACTCTAACTTTCGCAAAATCTGCCCAATTGAACTTGGTTATTGTTCATCGAATTCATGTTTATGTTAGCCCCAATGTATTCCCCATGCTTAATTCCCGCAAGATCTTCTTGCCTCGATCCATTTCGCCGCGACCATGATGGCGGCGTTCCTTTCCATCCTAACATAACGCCGTGAACAACGGCAACCATAGACATCAACGAACCAACAAAAAATAGAATCAACACACTCTAGCACTAGACATAATAAATTACAGGGCGGTGGCGTGTAATAATTCATTTAGTTATAGAGGATAATAATGCCCCCCGTCACCGCCACCTCGGCGGGCATTGCGCGTCAAACCATTGATGATCCGAATTTGATCGCTCTTTTGGAGAGACTATCGGAGTTTGATCCTGCCAAGAATACTACGGCAGATGGGGGTGGAGATGGTGCTACGGAAGGTGGGGATGGAGTGGTCGCTGATAAGGGAGAGGGTGATGGAGACGTGGCCATGGCGGACGCAAACAACGACAGCGATGACAATGCCGCTGATGATGATGGCGGTGATGGTGATGGCTTTGGAGTGAAAAATCCACCATTGGATATTGCAGGCCTCGTGGCAGAATTGGAACGTGTTCCCCGCTGGCAATTTCAGGAGCAGGTGAGTTTCTCAATCGAACATACTGTGGAAGGGGGGGGAACTCTTGAATTTTGGAAACGAGAGGGGGGGAGCTTTCGAGCTGTCAGTGATCTGATGCTTGGAGCCGTGTCATTGCTTGCGTTGCTAACCTCTCCTTGATCTTGATGCCTCCATGTTCAATGTTCAACTATCCCAATTTTTTATTCACAGGCGGACCTCTACGAATGGATCCACCCCCTCAACGCCATGGATGCTGCCCTCGAATACTACCTAAAGACCTACCCCTCCCTGCTACTGATACCAAGATCAACCTCCAACAAGGGGACCACTGACCACCCCCCATCCACAATGGAAGTCGAATCCCACCTCTCCACAATCCTAACCTTTCTCTCCCACCTCCTCCGAAACGCCACGAACAAATCCCTCTTTTCTTCCCTATCCCACCTTTCCTCGCTGCTTGCCTCTTCTTCCGATAGTTTGGCAGCACTTGCCACGGAAGCATTGAGTAGCCTGGCCATGCCACCGGTGCTTCACAGACAGCAGGCTCCCGAGTTGAGTCAGCATGTTACGGCTTTGCACAAGAGTTACAAAGGCAGTAGTGGTGGTGGTGGTGGAGGAGCTAGTGATGGAAGTAACGGGGAGGATGATGGGAGTGGGGATGTGATGGGAAGGCTCATGAGTGTGGCCAAAGGATGGGGGACCAAGGGGAGTGGATTGGGGCTGTTGAGGTGTGTTACCTTGGATGATGGTGAGGTGGCATTGCTGGAGATGGATGATGTTAGCAATGACAATGCTGGCAGAGCTGCTGGTAGTGCTGCTGGTGATGAAGATGTTAGTGGAGACAATGTTGACAATGTCGAAGCTGATGGCAATGAGGGAGAAGAAAAGAAGCAAACCTTCCAATCCATCCAACAAAAAAGGCAGCAACGAACCTACCTAAAATGCGCGGGAGAAATATCCTTCGAGTGTTACATTCCGCCAGAGGACTTTGCCAAATTTGGAGCTATGGCAGAAAAGGGATGTCTTCTTTCTTTGCATGTTTCCAAGGAGGAAATGTTTGCTTCTTCCACCATGACAACGGAAGGGGATGATGGTGAGGCTGATGGTGATGGTGTAGATGATGATGGTGGTGATGGGGAGGAGGGACAGGCAGAAAAGAAGCGTCGCAAGATTGCCACCCAACCACCCTCTTCCAATGACACTATAGCCACCAAGTGTCCACAAATCAAGTCCACTTCCCAACTCTACAATCACTGCCTCTCCCACCTCTCTTCCCAACTACCCCCCACCCTCCCCCCATACCTCCTAACCAAACTCCTTGCCCCCGCCAAACTATTTTCACTGCTAAGCTCCATTCGTCTTGCACGCTCCTTTCACTCCTCTCAAACTAGAGTAGACATGGTGCAAATGAGGTTGAGGGCATTAATTGCCATTGTGCACGCGCATCCCGTACAGGAGAGTGTGGGGGCGTACTTTGTCGCGCAGCCGGAATTGTGTGGGGAGTTGGTGGATTTGTTGAGGCCCAGTGTGAGTAGTGGCCATGTTGGTGACGGTGGTGCTGTGTTGGAGGAGGAGGAGGAGACTGGAATGGGTGCAGCTAGTGGGGATGCAGAGGGGAATGAGAAGGAAGAAAAGGTTGAAGCTTCCTATTCCCAAAGCAACTCCATTCTAGCCCTCGCCGACTCCCCCCTAGTTCCCTACACCATTCGCACTCTCGCAATCGAAGCACTCACGGCAGATCGGAAGAGCGTCNTGTGCACGCGCATCCCGTACAGGAGAGTGTGGGGGCGTACTTTGTCGCGCAGCCGGAGTTGTGTGGGGAGTTGGTGGATTTGTTACGGCCCAGTGTGAGTAGTGGACATGTTGCCGGCAATGGTGGTGGTGGTGGTGTGTTGGAGGAGGAGACTGGAATGGGTGCAGAGGGGAATGAGAAGGAGGGGAAGGAAGCAGCCTATTCCCAAGGCAACTCCATTCTAGCCCTTGCCGACTCCCCCCTAGTTCCCTACACCATTCGCACTCTGGCAATCGAAGCACTCACCGCACTAGTCGCACGACGCGATGCCTCTGGAACGCTCACCAGCAATGTGGCACGACAAACAAACGTCTTGTCAGAATTGGGGGTGGGCAAGGGACAGTATTTGGGATTGTTGCCCACATTGATTCGATATTCGTTGGCAGCGCTCAATTCCTTTTTGTTGCATGATGGCAGAAGGATGCCTGTTGTTTCAACCGCTCAAAGTGAGGCCATTGCGAAAGTGGAGGCAAAGAGGAGCAGTAGTGGAGATGGTAGTGGGGATGCCGACAAGGATTTGGGACTAGAGCTAGGCCTCGCCTTCCTCAAGGCTACGAAACCTCCGCCCCTCCCTCGAAAAGAACGTGAGGAGCGTGCCTTGGAATTTATCGATTCGGTATTGACGCTGACATCGGCCGTCATTTCGGTACCCTCTGGCACGGCGAGCTTGACGGATTGCGGTATCATTCCCGCGTTGGTTAGTACTATTGCGCTGGATGGACAGATGGCACGACGCTCCCTCCAGCAATCCGACTCGAGCAACCCCACAACTGATAGCCCAATCTCGTCATCGCCATTCTGCACCAACTTGGGTGATGACGAATCTTACAGTGACACGCTCCTCAAATTCATTTCCGCCCAAGCCATTCAAATCTTGGAAGGGGCAATCGTCACGCACAACTCTGCATTGTCAGCGTTTCATGAGCTAAAGGGTGTGGATATTTTGGTGCAGAGGTTGAATGTGGAGGTGGAGAAGGTCAAGCTCACTAAGCCCACAGAGGAGGGAGAGGGTGATGACAAGAATGTGATGGACACTGCAGAGGAGGGTGATGACAAGGTGGTTGACAAGAAGAGACCTCGACGAACCCTCCGCGCAGCCCGCCGCGTCCTCCTCTTTTCGGCCGTAAACTGCCTCACCGTAGTCTTTCACCAGCACGATTCCTCGGGCTCCAACCCCGCTGCCCCTTCCGGAGGAGCACAACTCCGCAAGCCTGAATTATGCAATGTCCTTTTGGAAATATTGGACAATGTCGATTCCTACGGCGGAGTATTGGCAGCATTGGTGGCGACGTTTTTGAGCGATGTCATGAATGGGGATCCGCAGGTGGTGCATTATGTCCACAAGTGTGGGTTGGCAAAGTCGTTTTTGGGATTGTTGAAGTTTGACAAGAGTGAGGAGAGTACCACAGAGGGGAAGAAGAAGGTGATGATGCCAAAGTTGGAACCATCGGGAGAACTCATCATGGCGTTGCCAAATGTCCTCATGGCGCTCTCCCTCACGGAAGCGGGGGCCAAGGCGGTACTGGACGCCAATCCCTTTCCTGCCCTCCTTTCCCTGTTTTGCTCGCCGCAATACGTCATGCCCCACAGTCGTTGTTTGTTGAGCGAAATGGGGGCCATTATCGGCACGGGGTTGGACGAGCTGATGAGGCACAATCCTACCCTCAAGACTGTTTGCTTGAAGGCTGTGGTGGGGGTTATGGAGCGTGTGGTGGAGTTGGGCAAGAAGTTGATTGCAGACGAGGATGGCACCATGGCTGACCCTTCTACAACCATCAAAACTCCCCAACAACTCGAAATGGAACGAACCCACCTAGTCCAATACAGCTACAACATGACCCAACTCCTCGAACAAATTCTCCACTCGGACGATCACGTCACCCCCTTTGTGGCCGCAGGAGGATTTGATGCTTTGTTGGATATGGCACAGTGGACGGTGACTCCTGGGGGCAAGCCGCTCGTGGCGCACATTTCGTGTTTGAGCAGCGTGAGCGTTGCGAGGGCGACGCATTCTACTACGAGTACGACGTTGGATGGGATTGTGAAGAGTGTTTGCAGGTTAGTTTCTTGAAAGTGTTGGTGTCATTTTGTTTTTTTGCATCGTATCATGCACAGGATATTTCATTCTCACTTATATGGTTCATATATGTCTTGCGCACTACTCTCAAATTTTTCGTTTAGTAACACCACGGACCCCTCCAAACTCATCAAAAAAATAATGTCCAACCTCAGGTACCAACTTTCCTACAATGGCAGCTGCATCAAGGCCTTTACACTCAACGAAGAATCCTCCAATGCCCTCTCCTGCGCAGGCCTCTTGTCGAACGTGCCACCCACACAGCTCTACAATTTAGACGACTCTTCCCCCGAAAATTTACAACTGTTGCACAATCTCAGCGGTCTGTACAGGAGTTTGATAAACGTAGACTGGCTCACAAACAGTTTGGCCACGGCGATTCGAGCGGCGTGTCAGAGGGCCAATGAGCTGGGAGGAGGGTTGAGCAGGGATCGGGAGTGGAAGAAGGAGATTTGTTCGGAGGCGTTTGGGAATTTGGTGGATCGGTTGTCGTTGCTGCATCGATCTTCCTTGTATGAGGTATGTGATGTGTGTGTTTTGATCTACTGGCCATTGTTGACTTGATATGCCATTGCATATAACTCAATTCTCTCTCTTCACTCTGTTGCATATCTCACCAATCACACACAGGTTTGCAGAATACGCACCCAACCCACCTTTGACTCCCTCGACTCCACCCGCACCCATCCCCCCACCCATCCCCTCCTCTACAAAATCCGCATTGTCTGCCAAGAAGGCGCCGTCGTCCGCGATGGCATTGATATCGACCGCCACGATTCCGTCGGCTCACTCGAAATGGGCGAGATTGTCCACGCTTACGATCGATGCATTAATCCTTCCGGGGTTTTGAGGTATAGGACCGAACGGGGGTGGGTGAGCGAGTTGACGAGGGGGACGAGTAGTCGGGAGAATATTACCGAGGTGTTGGATGTTAGGGTGGCAAAGGGAAAAGTTCCGAATGGTGTGGGGAGCGCAATGGATTTGGGGGATAGACGAATGAAGAGGGTGGAGTGCGGTGTTCCGGATTTGAGGAGTACGACTGCTTCGATTTTGGCGAGGCTACATGGTAGTCAGGTGAGTGGCATGGGCACTGGTGAACGGATCTTGTCTTTTTTGACAATATCTTGCTGACACTCTTTTCCTCAACATTTTTTGCCTTTGCTGATGGCTATATTTATCACAGTCAAATCTGTTCTCCANCTGACACTCTTTTCCTCAACATTTTTTGCCTTTGCTGATGGCTATATTTATCACAGTCAAATCTGTTCTCCAGCCTTGAGAAGATTATGGTCTCCGGCATCCGCCCCCCTCCGCGTTCACTCTCCTTACAAACCAACAGCACCAGTACCGTTCAACCGCATGTTGTTGCAGCCACCAAATTGCTGAGTACCAATCTCAGAATGAACTTTGATTACACTGATCAAGTCCAAAGCGAAGATTTTCCCAAGGCACCCTGGATTTGCAATATAAAAGATGATGAGATGAAGGAGGAAAAGAGCGAGGAGGAGGCATCCTTTGCAAGGGATGCGGCAAAGTGCATGTACTTTGGGAATCAGCTCAACAATCTTCATTCATCGCTGTGTGAGGAGAAGAAGGAGGAGCACAGAAGAGTCTTTAATGTTCCTTTGCTTATAAATTTGCTTGTGGCGGATGGTTGGAAGGGTGGGCTGTATGCACCGGCGGTTGATGCCGATGTCGAGAAGGCTGCGGAGTCGCAGGTGAATGAGGAGGGGGTCATATTGACAGCAATTCGCTTTGTCCTCAATCACAGCCTTACGGACATGGCCAAATTTGCTGCCAAAGAGAGGAATGCATCTGGCGAGAAGGAAAAGGACGACGATGAAAAGAAGGAGAGTTCCGATGATGACAAGCCTCACAATCTGCAGAGGATGAGCAAGGCCGTTGCTTCCTCCCTTCCACCAACTCTATCACTGCTGCGGAGGCTAATCTCACGGCCCCTCCTGGTGGAATCTCAAATCACCTCCATCCTGACCAAAATGAAACAAGCCGACTTTGAAAAGCTCCTTACAAATCTTCCAAAATCGGACTCGGACAACGATGCAGCTTCACCGAAGCTCATGTTCAATGCGCCCCAGTTCGCCCGCGCTCTGCACCTCTCTCTCGCCAAGCTATCCATGTCCATCTGGACAGATGCTCGCTTATCCTCGGCTCCCTCCCATGTGGTCCACCCCTTTATCCAATTTGTGGGAGATGTCATTCGCTCCCTCGAGGAGGCATCACGGGCGGTTGCCCCGCCTCGGAGGCCTTCGGCGAGTGAAAGGGATACGGAGCGGAGGACGCTGCTCACGGGCGGAAGCAGTTTGCGGGAGGCATTGGCGGATCCAACTAGTCGGAGCGGACGGATACTGGCGAGCATGGGATTGATGCAGGGGGTTGCTGCGGCCGGTCTTGCGGATGGTGTGGGAGGAGGAGAGGAGAGCTTGGAGCCCTTTGAGCCCAGTGAAGGTANCTGCGGCCGGTCTTGCGGATGGTGTGGGAGGAGGAGAGGAGAGCTTGGAGCCCTTTGAGCCCAGTGAAGGTAAGTGGCTGTTTTGTTCTTGTTGGGAAGTATCAATTCTTCCATCACTTTGACTCATTTCTTCTTTTGCCATTGTGATTTCCACAGACTCGATTTCCAGGCTTGCCGAAATGGGATTTGGCAGGGATCATGCCCTTGAGGCACTTGAGTCTGTTGGGACAAATAGGGTGGAAGTTGCCATGGAATATGCTCTATCGGTATGTGCAATGCTCATGTCTTTTCAAGACTTTGTTGCAGCTCTATTTCAATCAGATACTTACCAAATATTTTTTCTTGGGCCGATTCATCACTTTGTATGGCAAATTCTCAGCATCCACCCTCATCTCCAGGAACTCTCGGTACGTTTCAACATGACTGTCAGTTGAATGCAAGTGATTATTGTCATACCATCTGATTATTTGGTCTCTCATTCTTTTGCAGAACGAAGGAGGGCGGCCCGCGAACAAAGGAGACAGGAACTGCAGCGCCGACGAGAGGAAGCCACCCAACGTCAGTCTGAGGCTGCACAACTTCTAGCTTCAGCGGCGAACGCAGAGCAGCCCAACCCTCCGGGAGAAGCATCAAATGATGCAGATGGAGCTCCAGACCAACCAGCTGAACCAGCTGACTCTGATTCGTCTCAAAACAATGAAAATGACAATAATAAGGAAGAAGAGTCCAAACAACCAAAGCCTTTGTCAGATGAAGAGTTACGTGTCAAGAAGGGGAAGGAGATTGAGGAGAAGCTGGCGGCGGAAGCAAAAGAATATTTGGAGGGGACGGTGAAGGAATCATTGTGTAGGGTTAGTCTCGATATAATTGAAGGCAGTGTGTTTGCTGAAAGCATCACGGAAGAGATGTCTGATGATACTGAAAAGGAAGAACAGGCCGACAATGAGAAAGGAGACTCCCAGAGCGTGATCATTGTCATGGTACGTAATATTTTAGATGTGTTTACGCATTTTATTGCTGGCGGGAAGCTAATGTTGCATCGATTTGCTTTTGGGGCAGTCCAACTTTCTTCTGGACATTTGCCGAGCATTCCCTGCTCTCGAATCCAACCTTACCTCAGAATTGATAGTGAAGCGCTTGAAGGCAAAATTGGATGTCAAGTCTCCAGCGGTATGTTTCGAACGATTTTATGTCCCCATTCTTCCAAAATAATATGCCATAGTTGTTAATTGTTCTCCATCTTTCTCCAATCATGATGTAGCATTGCCAAGTCAAGACTGAATGCGAGTCCAGCTTTGCTGCTCTCACACATGCCTCCGTCGTCATCTTCCGGGCGCGCCCCCAACTAAGACCCTCTGTCCTTCGCCATGGACTGGTGGGCATGATCACTCATGCGATTTCGNCGGGCGCGCCCCCAACTAAGACCCTCTGTCCTTCGCCATGGACTGGTGGGCATGATCACTCATGCGATTTCGTCCACCCTACAAAGTGGGAAGAACGTGGCATCTGAGAAGGCTCAGATGGTCTGGCCGAAATGGCTTCCTCCAGGTTGGAACCAGCTAGTGTTATATTTACCATTTTATCCTCATCCTACTGTATCTGATTTATTACTTTCTCTTCTCATTATGAACAGCACTACTCATCTTGGATGTGATGGCACAGCCTACACCTGTCATGCTAGAGGATGAGGGAGGTGAAGATGGGGGCACGTCCAAGCCGGCCAATAAAAAGAGCGAGTATGGCAAAGTTATTGCGGTACGTTTGTCCTAGGTTGCATCCTGAAATCTCTCATGTTGGCAAGTTTATGCTGAAGTAATCACTCAACTCATTTTTTCGTCTTGTAGGAGCACAAGAAGCAAATCAAAAAGCAAACAGCCACAACGACAGCCATTTTTGCTGCAGTGATGAACAAGGATGCTGGCAAAACAACTCCAAAGAAGAAGAAAGACCCTGAGTCGAAGAAGGATGTTGAGTCCAAGAAGCAAGGTGACAGAAAACCCGGAGATGCTACATCAGGTGAAGAAGGCAAACCAAAACCAAAAGCGCAGCAGGCTCTACTTCCGCCGCCGATCCCATCCTTCCTCCCACTCCTGCACACGGAAACACAAGAAGCCTGCATGATACTGTGCCTGAGGCTCCTTGGACTCCGCTCCAAAAAGGGTGTGGTGGACCGCGCTCTCCTTGAGAACGTCTGTCCGCCTCCGGCAGTTGTCAACGCTATTCTGATTCTGCTTGTGCGGGTACTCCGCTCGCGCCACCTTTCTTCATTGTGCTTGCAGATGGGCGGGGCTGATCTCATTCTAGCCTTGCCTGACCGCGCCCACTTCTCTGGCAACAGGGATCTTGTTTCGCTAATTCTTCGCAGGATGCTTGAGGACGAGGTCACGCTTCTGTCCATGATGGAGGGTGAAATTCGGAGTACAGTGTCGAAGATCTACAAGAAGCAGCATCCGTCGCATTCTGCAGCTGTGCAGCCGAAGGTCAATCTGAAGTCTTTCATGCAGGCCTGTGCGCCTCTTATGNCCGTCGCATTCTGCAGCTGTGCAGCCGAAGGTCAATCTGAAGTCTTTCATGCAGGCCTGTGCGCCTCTTATGTCAAGGTAAGCTGCCTGGCAATAATATCTCTTACTCTTTCCTCTTCTCTTACGCTCCTGCTAATCCGGACCCCTGATTCCTGCCTGACAGAGACCCGATGGTATTCCTCAAGGCAATTGCAGCTACTGTCAAGATTGGATCGGCAGGCTCCGAATCCAGCTCACTGTCAAGCTCTCGTGGCTCTCAGGTATCTCTGCTTAGTAATGAAGAGCGTGTGAGAAATGCTAAAGTGGTCAGCTCTCACCTTGCAAAGAGCAATACAGATGTTATCTCATCCGAAAAACCAGCAAGTCAAGAGGTGCAACCAAGGCGAAGCAGCAGAGGTCGAAGCAAATCCCCTCATCGTTCAGCCCTAACAAAGAGTCCAAGTAAATCCACTCCTCTGACCAAAAATAACCAGAAGAGTCACATTGATGGGACACCTGCCAACCACATAACTTCGCTGCTACTCAAGGAAATAATGCGTGATCCCGATCGTGCAGAGTCTGACAATAAGAAACCATTTCTGTCAACCATTGCCATCATCGACACATTGTCCGATTTAGTACTAGCTGTTCCAGCTTGTGGGGCAGCTATTCACCGATACAAGCTACCAAAAGGGGTCATCATTCATAATGCTATATCTGGATGCTCTGATCCGCCTCAAACTGCCATAAACTATTTCCTTCATAAACTACTCCCCCAACCGCGAGTTGCCCCAAAACCAGAGTCAGAGAGCAGTCTCACATCGGATGCTGACAAAACACTCAAAACACAAGCACTGAACAAAATGAAGACTGCTCAGGCTGGTGCCAGGCTGATTGTCTGCCTTGTAGCACGTTCTGGTGAGGGCCGTCGGCGTGCCTTAACTGACTTGGTATTTGCGCTGAGCTGTGGGCGACACCCTCAGGACGCTTTTGACAGTGTATCTACAAACTCAAAATCTCAAAATCTCCCACAAAGAACAGAGTCTATTGATGAGAATGCTGAGATGTGGGCAATTTCAGCATGGGCAGAATTATGCATGGGCCTCTCTGCGCCTAGAAGTGGAGCAGGCACCATTACGGATTCGAATTCAACTCTATCATTTGGAGTAATCAAGACCCTATTAGAAGCTGGAGTGGCTCATGCCCTGATGGCAGCTATTGAAAGAATTCGTCTTCACCATCCGATGGCATCATCTGTGGCCTCTAGCATTATCCGCCCCCTTGAAATATTCACACGAGGCAGTGTGTATAATACAGTGGTTGAAATGGCAGAAAAGGAGAAAGCCAAGCTTGACGCAGCCAAAGGGAAAGAATCACGAAGGGTGACCTTTGGCCCTTCGCTGCGGAGGGAGGATAGTCTTTACGATGCTGCTTTAGAAGATGAGTTTGTGAACAACTCATCAAGTCGCAATGATATGCCAGCAGTTGGGAGCCTAGAAGACGAAAGCATGGAAGATAGCATTGAGGATGATGATGTTGAAAGCATGGAAGAAGATTCTGATGACGGCAGCTCAGAGTTAGAAGTGCGATTGGGCAATGTTGACTATTCTGATGAATCAGACGACAACGGCGACTCATCCGATGAGGAGGTATCAAGTGACAGCTCATCTGATGAAGAAGAAGTCAGCGATGAAGAAAGTGAGGATGAAGATATGGATGACGAGGACGATGAGGCTGATGACGTATCGGTATTTTCAGGTGGCGGTGAGGAGGCGGAAGAAGTTGGTGGTTGGGGTGCTGACCATGATGACTTCTTTGATGGTAATGTCGAAGATGAGGCAAACAATGGTGGGGCAGCTGGGGGGCCTGAAATGGATGATGGCATGATGGAAGGTTGGACACGCATTGATAATAGTGGGCCGCGTGGTCTTGGGGGCATGCTTCTCGACATGGTACAGCCCCAGACTGGTGGACGTTCCCAAAATGGTGGTTTTCTTATGGATGCTGCAGAAACTATGCTAGGAAATATCCTGAGAGGTGATTTGGGAGTGGAAGGCCTTTCGGAAATCGAAGACGCTTTGGGTGTCCGAGTTGTCCGGGGGGATGGCAGGGGAGGTTCCCTTGGTCTCTCATCCGGGTTGACTAATCGTGGCCCTCCCGGTCCTGCTGGAAATAACAGCATTGGTGGTGGCCGTCCTGCAGTGCATCAGAACACCTCTGTCACGACAAATCGAAACCTTTTGGAGTTGAAGTAAGCTGCCATGCTCCGTCTGTGATTAGTTGAATCATTTTGTATGCTTACCTACTCACGCTACTTGATGATTTTTTCCTTTAGCCCTATGGAGTGTGTCTTTGGAGCGCCAGCCACGGGTGGGGGTACATCCGCAGCCAATGAAAATGATAGAGACTATGGTCGCCAGTCAGAAAGTCTCTTCCCTGGAGGTCTTGCTGCATCTACCCAGCCAAGGTCTCATCCATCAATCCACCCATTGCTACAAAGTGTTCGGCTTCCACCAATCAACTCGCTTGTATCTACTCCTTCATCCAATGGAGAAGGCAGTGGGTCTCTGCATGAACGCAGCGCTAGAACCATTGCCTCATCTGGCTCCTATATAGCAGGTACAAATGGCAATATCATTAGAGTGAACGATCGCTTTCGATCCCATGAAGGCGGTGCCAGGCGGACCACAGGGGTTGGATCTGGCTGGGTGGATGATGGTTTGCCTCCTGATCGATCAACAGAGGATTTCAGTGTCTCGTTTGGACAAGCTTTAGACTCATTTCTACAAGAGCAGGCTAGCCAAGCCTTGAGCTCACAGAACCAATCAGTTCAAAATGAACACAGTTCTCCTGATACTGATGAAGGCAGTGCGCCCCCTGAAGATCAAGCAGAATCTTCAACTCAACATGAGGTTGACGATGCAGCAGCCGAGGAATCCGAGATGCCAACTGAAAGTGTTGCTGCTGACACAAGCAATAATGAGCAGCCCCCTGCAGAGGAACAACCTTCTACTGAAGCAGCCGAAGTAAGTAGTGCAATGGCTGCTGTTAGGGTTTCTCAGCCAGCTTCTGACAATGCACCAACTCCTCCTAATCCTTCAATTTTGAACGATCAGGGAAACACTCAAAGCAACCCAGAAGATGTTGCTGAATGTGCCGATGATGTTGTCATGGCAGAGGAGCCGTCTGTTGGAGCTGATGTAGAGGAGACTGCCCAAGCTCAGGAGGAGGAGCCACAGCTTGATGACCAACCTGCAGATTCTCACATCCCCAACCATGAGGGGGCCTCCAACCAAGAGGAGGCGCCGCAGGAGAGTGCTACTTCAAATGATGAGCCTGCAAATGAGGAGGAAGAGGGGGTGCTTCAGGAGAATGCCACTTCAAATGACGAGCCTGCCAATGAGGAGGAGGTGCCGGAGGAGAATGCCGCGTCAAATGATGAGCCTGCAAACGAGGAGGAGGAGGCGCCGGAGGAGCATGCAACTTCAAATGATGAGCCGTCAAATAATGATGCTGTCCAAGAAACTGGTCAGCTAACTTGTCCTCCAGATATCGATCCAGAAGTTTTCATGAGCCTCCCTGTTGAAATGCAGCAAGAAATCGTACAGCAACATGAGGTTGAGGCACAGATTTCTGAGTCCGGTTTGGACCCAGAAGCGCTTGCGGCACTGCCTGAGGATATGAGAAGAGAAGTAATTGAGCAAGAGCAGCAACAACAGCGTCTTCGAGAACAAGAGGCTTCACAGCCAGCAGCAGATCCTGCTAATGCAGAGGAAATGGACAATGCTAGCTTTTTGGCATCTTTGACACCTGACCTCCGCAACGAAATACTTCTCACAGCTGATGAGGCTTTTATATCATCCCTTCCTCCAACATTGATAGCCGAAGCCAATGTTTTGCGAGAAAGAGTAGCATCTCAGCACCGACATGCAACAAATCCCCCTAGTGCAGGGGCAGGGGGCAGACCGGGGTCGGGGCCTGGACCAAGCTCCAGGCCAGCCCAACCTCCAGATGGTCATGCTGGTTCAAGGGCACGTCGGCAGCGTAATGGGAAATTGCGTATTGAGTTGGATAGAAAAGAGATCGTGTATGCCCCAGGCAAGATAGAAGATTTGGGCCCACTACTGACAGCTGAATCAGCAAAAGCATTCCTGAGTTTGTTCTATTTGTTGTCACCTATCCAGCCCCGCATTACCCACCGATGTCTGCTCAATATGTGCCTGTGTGAAAATTCAAGGAACTTCTTCTTGAATGCACTTCTTGATTTGTTGAATAATGACAGGAAGCATTTATTAGACTTATTGAAGACTCTGGAGTCAAATCACACTAGGGATCAATCAGACTTGACATTCCCACCTTCAGTACTGATTGGCACCACTGATTTAGTTGTGGAGAATAATCCAAGGCACAGCATTGACATGTTCAGGAAGCGACAGGGCAATTCATCTTCTGTGACTGTTGCTGAAAGCTTACCTGCCAGTTCTCGTGGCAGTGGTTCATCTCATGAAGGATCTATCCCTCCCGTAGTAGCACGCCGAATTGTCTCCTTGTTAAACTCGTTATGCAAATCTTCGCCCCGGGTGGCCTTTACCATGTTGTCTAAGCCTGGGGATGGCGAAGAAAGCTGCTCTTCAAGGGACCCGTCATGTTTGGAAAAGGTAAGACATCATGCTATCACACAAAGCCATCTGTTTTCAACCTCACTCACAAAACATTTTTTTTTCTAGCTATTGGACCTTCTTGAATTGGACCAATACACACAGAGCGCATCAAATCTTGAGCAGCTTCTTGGTCTACTTGAAATTGTTGTAGCTCCATTGAGGTGTGTACAGTGCGCGAATGTGTTTGTTATCATTGAATGTTGATAAAGTAATAGTTGTGGGCACTGTCAATCATATTTCTGTACTCGATACTGACTCACTTTCCTTGGCCTCCACTCCTCTTGCATAGCCTTCTGCCCAAAGATGATCAAGCTGAGATTGATCTTGCTCCAGACAGAGCATCTCCTGGGAGAGAATGGGTGAAGGTACCCAGGCAAACAGTGTCAAAGAGGAGATTGCACCTTTTGATTAATACCTTGAGGCTCGAGAGCTGTAAAGATTCTTCGTTCCTCAAGGTCAATACTTTGACAAGAAGGTTAAGCCGAGTTGAGGTAAGAGAAATTTTCTTTTTCAGACCCTGTGTTACCTTGTGACACTGCCATAGACCTAAACTTTGATGCTTTCTACTCCAGACGAATCGTGAATGTATCCTTGACGAACTTGCTCTAGTGGCGGAAGGTGAATTCTAATTGCTTCTATCTTTTTCTCTGCCCATACAATTCAATAATCTCACCATGTACCCGTTACAAATATTTCATAGGCCTTGGCAAATCAGCAATTCAAGATTTGAAGGCTGTAAGTGTCCGTTTGAGCTCAGCGGCTAAACACCACAGAGAAAACTTGCAAGGCAATGGTAGCGAACCAATGCAAATCTCGGGCCCTTCTTTTGATGATGATTTTGTCGCAGGTACTCCGTCAAGTGCAGTTTCACTTTCTACAAGCAATTCTGAGTTGAAACTTCTCCGGGTGCTTCAAATGCTAAACGCGCTTTGTGCCCAAGATGATGACACAAAAAATGAGGGGAACATCGGAACTGAGTTTGTTTCTGTGTTGAGATCTCTCAAATTAGAAGCGCTTTGGGATCAATTATCATTTTGCCTAAAAACTGTGGGTGTTCTTGAAGGAGTGGCCAATGTCGATGTCGATGAAAATGATGAAGGGGAGGAGGAAGAAAACAGTAGTGACAATAATGACGACACTGCGAACGGAAAAGCTGGCAAAAAGGTATGATCAACCCAACACAACATTTCTCTGTTGCCATTATGTTATCTAATTCAAAGAACCTATCTGTCCTGTCATAGCTTCAAAACTCTGTTGCTGGGCTCATCACTAGATTTTTGCCAGCAATTGAGGCATTTTTCATGGTCAATGCGTCTGCCCCTTCAGAAGGGAATGAGACTACTAGCTCAGCTGACGAGTCTCCTTCTAATGTTGACAATAGCCGGGTTGTGCAATTTGCTGCCAGTAACAAGATTTTGTTGAATGCATTGCTCCGATCCAATCCTCAACTGTTAGAGAAAGGATTACGAGCAATGGTCAAGATGCCCAAGTGTAGGGTTTTCCTTGACTTTGACAACAAGCGGCAATGGTTCCGAACTCAAGTTCGACGCCTCAGACAACAAGGTTAGCCCCAACTTGAAATCTCCATTTTTTCTTTACACACCTCTGACCAATGTCTAATTTTCTATTTTTTTTCTGGTCAATCCAGCGAGCCGCCGACATGGGAGTTTCCGTCTCAATCTTCGTAGAAAGGTAAGACTGCAAATAATGACAATTTGATATTAGGTCCCCCATTATTATCTATTATCCTCTAATGCTTCTTTGGTCTCCGATATCAATTTTATAGCATGTGTTTGAAGATTCCTTTCATGCATTCGTCCACCGAAATGCAGATGAACTTCGGGGAAGACTTCACATTACATTCCAAAACGAAGAAGGAGTTGACGCCGGTGGCCTGTCACGTGAATTCTTTGCCATTCTGGCGAAAGAAATGTTCAACCCCAACTATGCTCTTTTCATGTCAACGGAAGATGGTTGCACGTTCCAGCCAAATCCGAACAGCAACATCAATCCTGATGACCTGCGGTATTTCCGATTTGTTGGGCGCATTGTAGGAAAAGCAGTTGTGGATGGATTTCTCCTAGATGCCCACTTTACCAGGAGCCTGTACAAGCACATGTTAGGGGTCAAGCCAACACATCATGATATGCAAGCGATTGATCCTGATGTAAGCATTTCTTGTATCCCATTTTAATTGCATTTGTCCCCCCTACTGTGCATTGCTAATCCTCCATCAAAATGTTTTAATATCACCCTTAAAGTACTACAAAAATCTCCAAATGATACTTGAGCACAATCTAGAAGATATTGGGCTTGAGCTAACATTTTCAACGGAAGATCATTCATTTGGACGGAGCAGGACAATTGACCTCCTACCCGATGGCCGCAAAATCCATGTAACAGAGGAGACCAAAGCGAAGTATGTAGACCTTGTTTGCCAGCACCGCATGACTCACTCTATCGAGAAACAGGTAAGCCGCAATCATACTTATTATTTTCTCCTATCTAGAGTAGACCTAACTGTACTCGCACTTCTTCTCATTCCTTCACAGATCAAGGCATACCTTGAAGGTTTTCATGAGATGGTTGATCCTGATCTAATTTCCATTTTTACTGCAAAAGAGCTGGAGCTACTCATATCAGGAATGCCTGACATAGACATTCATGATCTCAAAAAGAACACTGATTACAATGGTTATAGACCAGCAGACAAGGAAATCGGCTGGTTCTGGAACATCATGTTTGCACTGACCCGCAGTGAAAAAGCTGCGTTTCTTCAGTTTGTCACTGGCAGCTCCAAAGTTCCCCTAGCTGGCTTCAGTGAATTGCAGGGTATGCGTGGAGTCCAAAAGTTCAGTATCAACAAGGCATCTGGACCTTCTGGAGCTTTGATGTCTGCACACACTTGCTTCAATGCCCTTGATTTACCTGTCTACAATTCTGAGGAAGAAATGAAAGAGAAACTACTTTACGCCATTAGTGAGGGCAGTGGTGGCTTTGGTTTTGCTTAGGCCTAGATCTGTTCACGAGTAAAGACAGTTTGTGCAAATTATTCTTTTTGTTAATTTCACAGTCAAGTGTTTATCCCATATCCCATTTCCCCATAAAATCTTGGGATTCATGGGCAGAGTGAACGGCCATCACTTGGAAGGAAACAGGGCAACCAAATTTAGATATGTGCGATGAAACCAAGGTACTGAGTCATAATATACAGAGCCTTGTTGCCAACTTTATCAATAGTCAACCATTTGGAAATCAAGCTATTCTCAAACTTCACACTCCTCCCCCATCATCCCGGGAGGATCATGGATCATGTAGACAAAAACTCTTGCTTTTTTATTGTTCTGCATTATTTGCTCTTCAAAACGTGTCGTAGGCGATTGCTGGCCATGCTGCAAGAAATCCTGTTTTCCTCAGTTAGCATAACATAAAACTCCGCAGAGGCATGCTTTGAGTAAATAGACTGGAGAGTCAAAGTTTGCTGTGTTTAACACTCTTCACCACACTCTTCCAATCCATAATTAACTTTGCACAGGAGAGGGGATACGCCTCCATGTGCATCTTTTTGTGCTGGCGGTGTTTTCCAATCCAAACCATAATACCGCCTCAATAGTTGTTCTGGCCGCGCCGGAAAATTCAGCGTAAATGTGTTGTTGTATACCAACCTCCGTTCGATGGGGAAAACATCCGTGTAAAGATGCTTACACTTTGGGTACTCTCCACCAAGGATTGTGTCAGACAAATTCCTGAATGCATAAACATCCCCATATGGATACCCTTTTCATAAACTGGTTTTGATGCCAGGGCAGTGCTAACAATTTTCCACTTCTGTAACTTTCCTTCTGCAAATGAATTTGTTATGCACAGTCGTGGTGGCCAAGGCCAGGTAACAAAGTTCAACCCCGTAGAGTTGTCCCATAGACTCAACATGGCTTGGTATTGCTTCCCATCATTGTACATTAAGAAATCATTATCGGCTGTCCAGGGAATGATTCTATCAGATCGTGTTAATCCCAATAATGTACCAAAGCCTACAATGTATTGCAATCCCAATCTGGACATCACACCATCGAATTCTCGTGCCATATCTCGTAATATGTGTGAGCAGCATGGCGGCCCAGGACCAGCGTGGTTTGTCGGAAGTGTATTATCGCATTGTTCAATATCCTTATTGCATATGAAATCCATACAGCCCGCACGTTCGAACGTTCTTCCTGAAAATTTTGTCTTTGAAAAATTTGTAAGGTCGCGGAGTGGGTAACTCTTTAATAACATCTCTTCTTTGGATAATACTGTCTTTCTTTCTTCTCCATGAGTAGTAGTAGACATGGCTTGACCCAAATAAAATCCAAGAAGGCAGATTGTACCGATTGCTGTGAACACAATTCGGCGTACACGCTTTGTCTGTATGTGCTTGAAAAGCCGAAACAGGTGTGGGGGAGATGCCATAATCGCGGTAGATTGATGTAGTTGGGGGTGAAGTATTCGCTGCGTTGCCTAGATGGACTTTTTATTATCTTCTTTGACTAGAGAGAGATAGAGAGAATTCGAGAGAGGTACAGATACTTTCAACATGCTTTCAATCTACAACCCTTCGTGACCTCTTCCAACTTTTCAGGGGATTGTTTGGGTTCTGTCCAGTTGCTTGGCTGAGCTGTTGGCTGTCGTTTTAGTTGTAGGTTGTGTGCAGAATGAAGATGATGATCATGCTGTGATCATGGCATGCAGATGACAGAAGATCATTCAGCATTCAGCCCAGCCTCATCCACAGACAGATTCAGCCAAGGACCACATAATAGACAGGATTGGTATCAATATGGCCAGAGCTTGTTCCGCCTGTGAGCCAAATAGGCTCTATGGCAATGAAACCCCTCTTGGCCAAGACTACTTTCGATCCAATGTGGTTGGATCCCGTTTGGATACCGGATAGTGGATCAAAAAGTTATGATTTGTCTTGGGTTTGGACTATTATAGCTAAAA
>JALLOX010000047.1:0-18611 GCA_036939695.1 Thalassiosira ordinaria | reverse complement strand
TGAGTTAGTACAAAGCAATAAGAGTTGAAAATTTTTCTTGAGAGCTTGAAAATAATAGTTGGCTCACTTGTTCTTTGAATGATATTCTATAGCCCACGATGGCCCCAACCAATCGGCCAACTGTCCTCAATGATCTTGTGAGTTCATCTCAAATATCCTCACTATTTGGTGTTTTTTGGAGAAATGGCACATGATTTCTAATTATCATTGCACCATCATCACTCATTTGAATAACGTAGGTATCCAACAGCTATTGTGTCATTTCCACCTCCACTGACTATTGCATGCATTGGCATAGCAGTCAAAAAGTCTATGCACTCCCCTGTGACTCCTCGAGGTCTGAACAAGTCTTTGAATATGATGCCTACACAGGTGCCTTCAAGCAAAATGGATTATGTCTTGACTTGAACTATACCTCGCTTTATGATATGACCATGCGCCCTTGCAGCAATAATTATGACAATCAAAAGTGGCATTACAATTTTTAAACGGGAGAGCTGAAGCCAAGATACGAAGATGGGATGTGTTTGGATGTGAGCAGTACAATATTTTCAAGTGAAATATTTTCAATGAAACCTTGCGATGGTGGAGAGGGTCAAAAGTTTGTGATTCCTGAAGCTACTGTCGTGAGTTAATTTGAGTGACCGTCATTTCTTTGCGGCTGGATGGGCACTCACAAAACTTTTCTCTATATGATATTTTGATGGTGAATTTTTGCTTGCAGGGGCCAACGTCTACACCAACCAGTAAACCCACTACGTCTACACCAACCAGTAAACCCACTGTGATTAATGATCTTGTGAGTAAATTGCTAATGTCCTGCTCAACGTGAATCATTTGTTTTTGTCAAAGCACTCACTTGCTTTTGCACACATTCCTTCTGCGATGTGCCCCAATAGTCATCCGGCAACAAGCAGATTGCTTCATACGCATACGATGACAAATGTTTATATGCTTCTTCTGACAACACTTTGGGGTGGCTTAGCTGTTTGGTGGGCTCAGAGCGTCAAACCTTTTCCTATGACTTATCTACATCAAACTTCCAGCAAAATGGACTTTGTCTCAGCTATGACATCGTTGATCTAGTTGTGCGCGTTTTGCGCATGGCAATTTGTGATGGTGGATTGAATCAAAAATGGCGCTATAATTCAAACACGAAGGAACTCAAGACAATGTATAATGATTTTTGTTTGGATTCTACTCTTCCACCAAGAATGGTCTCATGCAACAATGATTTAAGTCAGAAATTTGAAGTGACTGAAGCTACCAATGTGAGTCAACTCTTTTTCGTGTTGTTCTATTTACAAAGACAGCATCCATTTGTTCCTATTATCCTCAAACGGACAATTATCTCAATTATTCATCAAAGAAACCGACCAGCCGGCCAACTGTGAGTATTTTTTGTAAATTTGGGTTCCTCCTCATGACTTGCATTGTTCTTAATGATGGTCTCAATTTTCTTCTCAAACGCAATGATTCTAGCCCCCAACACCTGAGCCATCCAAAAAACCAACCGCTCTACCAACAAGGCCACCAACATTTTATCCAACACCTCGGCCATCCTCACTGTCGCCTTCAAAGACACCGACAAATAGACCAACCCCTTGGCCATCATCACTGGCACCTTCAAAGACACCGACAAATAGACCAACCCCTTGGCCATCATCACTGGCACCTTCAAAGACACCGACAAATAGTCCAACCCTGAGAAATAGATCAACCCCTCCTGACAATACAGTGAGTTGCTATGAAACCATTCTTCCCTCTCTGAAAATACTTCTACACAATGAAAAGGAAAACTCATCTTAGCATAACTTCTATCACGTCTAAGGAGGTACCTAAAAGCTTTGGGCCTTATCCTGGCAAAAATGTTGGAGACTGGGACATGTATCAGTGTGTTCCTATGTACGACAACCAGGGAGGTTCCACAGTTACTATTTTAAGTTACCGTGATGATGACAGCTGTAGGAAATTGTGGGGGCGGACCAGTGATGGCTGTTCTTCGCCCGTTTGGTCGGCCTACGAGGATGCGTACCATTTCGCATGCAATCGCCATGATATCTGTAAGTTACTTGTCTTTTTTTATGGTATATTTGTGATGCCTTCTCCATGAAAATGGGTGCCGCACCTCTGACTCTGACGTGTGGCTCCTCTTCTTCTACTGTAGGCTACCAGCTCTCCTATCATTATGATCCAGACGGTTACCCTGTAACTGAGGAATCACGTGAAAAATGTGACGACCGCTTCCTAGAGGACATGTATTTGGCATGCGAATTGACGTACTGCGGTGTTTCAGAGGCGACGTGTTCTTGGTGCCGTTATAATGCATATTCGTGGTATGCTTTTGTAGATGACGCACAAGGTAATAAAACCACAAATCCAATTGATTTAGACGACATGCCTGACGCGAATGTAACCTCGTTAAAACAAATCTGGAGGCCGTGGGATTGGAGAATGCCAAATAAAATTCAATTTGCTCGGGGTTTTCTTGACCCAGAGGGAGAGATCCGATCTATGATGAATGGATTAAATGTGAGGGCTCGCAGGTCTAACCGTGCCGGTGTTACACTGGCAAAACGCGAATGTAAGTATTTCACTCTACTACATGCCACTTGAAAGTTGTCCCGAGTTCGTTTGATTGAAGTGGATTAACCTTTCATATGATGTGTATTGCGGCATGTTTTACAACAGCACATTCCATTGTTCAGGAAATGACTTTTGTCAGACCAAGCCCAAATAGTTTGGCCATACAACTCCAAGGCACCGATTATTGTCTTTACGCTGAGGGAGGAGCTGGTGCAAAAGTTATGACTTTTGATTGCGATGACGAGTCGGAAAATCAACAGTGGTACTTTGATGATATTCAGCGCCTACATCCAGTCCATAATCCAAAGTTATGCCTCGATATCAAGAATGCAAACTTCCCAGATGGATCAGAATTGACTGTTTCAGATTGCAACACGAGCTCAAACCAGCAGTGGTTTGCCGTTCAGTATGCTGGCCCAATTAAAGTCAAGGAGGATACCAATCTATGCATGGATATGAACACTTCCACCAAGAATGTTTACATGTATGGTTGTCATGGCAAATGGAACCAACACTTTGAGTATGATCCAATAACAATGGAGATCAAGCTGACGAATGGGTCTCAACGATGCCTTGATTGGGACTATGGATGGGGTGGGACGAACGTCAAAATTCACGATTGTCATGGTGAGAAGAATCAAAAGTGGTTTGTGAATCAGTTCACGAATGAAATGAGGAATCTTCATGATTGGGATAAGTGCTTGGACATGCATTTGTCTACCAAAAACCTGTACATGTTTGACTGCCTTGGTGGTACCAACCAGAAGTTTTCTAGCACTATTTGGGGGCCAGATTCTCACTTTGCAACAATTCGCATTCTGGAGAATCGGGATTTGTGCATGGATATGCAAAAGGAAAATCCCCTAAACATGTACATGCATTCTTGCCATGGCGGCTTCAACCAGCAGTTTTGGTATGATAAGAATTCAAGACAGATCAAGAACCGGAAAGGTGAATGCCTACATTATAACTTGGACAATGGAAATGTCTACATTCGATGGGTAGCGGGTAATAAATCTTGCCACGGTGGTAACAATCAGAAGTGGTATTTTGATGTTCTCATGAGGATTAGGAGTTATCATGACGGCAAATGCTTGGACATGGACAAGAACAATGGCAACAATCTGATCATGTGGGACTGTCATTATGAAACTAATCAGAAATTCTTGATTCCTCCCGGATGGGTTTAGGGGGGATGCCTGGGCGCGAAATCTTGTGGAAGGTGGATGAGAGGAGAATGATGTAACGGGTCCTTTTGGTGATTTCTACTTATGGCAAACGAATCATAGGGTTTGTAACGGCTTGCCCTTGGAATACGTACTTTTTCTCCATGAATCCTTTCATAGTCGTTTTATGAAAAGGAAGTCGTGTAGATTAACTATTAATCACATTAATCTACGAAACAATATGGTGTCTATTGCCAACTCTCTAGATCTAGTATGCTTCCTAGCCTTCGTGTCTACTTGCCCGCGATACCTCGCTATTCGTTGGAGACTCAGTGCTTGGATTTGATATGAACATGTAGGAGCACATGCTCAATCAACCTCTCCACATATCAATTTTGCCATTCGCGTGATATGATGCTCTGCGTAAAATGACATTGCGATATCTGCTAGAGGATAAAGTCTTTTCTGGTGAGCGAGTGATATAAATTTCTCCAAAAATCGTACCTATCGTATGGCATTGTTGATGAGACGCATCAGTAAAGTGATACTATGATCCGTAAGATAAGAATGGGATCCTGAATGATGGAGCAAAGGAATGGAGATTTGCATGGCGATTAATAATTGAAGAGCAGATGCGAAGATGACATTAAGCTCTACCTCCTACCATATTATTGCATCATCTCCTCTCTTCACTATCCTTACTAACATCCCCGTCACTACTTTGTGACGCGCAATACTCATTGTTGTTGTTGTTGTCTCAGTTGTCTGTGGTGATGGTAGATGGTATCATTATTGCTGCTGTTGTCGTTGGGAGGAGGAGGGTAGATGGTAGCAAAGATGGCGATATTGCTCGAGAAATGCAACAAACATTGTTTTTGTTGGGTATTTATCTCGTTCGAATCCTTTTTTACCATCTTGTTCGCCACAAAATAGGAGGCGCATTATCTCCGAGAGATGACATTCGCTCATGCTCTCGCTCCACATGCAAAAGTTGTTGATTAGATAGCTGCACTCTGGTTCAAATAAAATGTCCAATGGACAACTCGTGTCGAAAAAGTTCATGGCGCACCAACCTCATGTTGTGTCAATGTCGATGTCAATATTGATGTCTGTCGATGATGCAATCATCGTCGTGTGTCATGATGTTGTAAAAGCAGACAACATCATTCCAAAGAATGAAGATCGAAGATGAGAGCAGGATGAGAGCAGATGAGAGCTAAGGTTCTGAATAGATAGTATGGGTAGGTACAGATAGAAGTGTGAGAACGAATGTGAAAGCGATATCTAGATAGATAGTATGGGTAGGTACAGAAGTGTGAGACTGTGAAAGCGAAGACATCTTTTTATAATTACTAATTCCTAATTAGGAAGTTCATAATTTTAGAATGATAAAGATGTCTATCGGGAGAGATATTGACGTGAATGTCTTGGAGATACAATTTCTACGAAGTCCACGAGGATTGGAATCCGTCGAGGCATCTGATACGACTATTCTCTTTATGTCTTTGGCTGGATGACTGGCTGAGAGTATTAGTATAGCGAGGTCATAACGTTAGTTAGTTAGTTAGATTGTTGTTCTTTGAAGATGGTTCTCATCAAAGCCAGATGAATTAATATGCAATATTGAGATGCCTTCTGATCGTAGTATTTAGGATTGTTTGCGGATAGTATTAGATATGGCGTCCCAAAAAATTCAAATACACAGACAACATTTGGGCGTATTGATTGAAGTACATCTTGTGCTCAAGAAGAAGGTAGGTAAGGTATGGTGTATGTACGACACTCCTAATAGAGGTACCCTGACAAATCAGGTGTTCGTGAGAACCCCAAGATCGACCGTCACCACCACCACCACCACCACCACCACCACCAGACCTTGCTTTGCACTAACATGGTCCCAACAAGGTAAACAGATCAAGGTTCCTGGCCGAAGGCCAGGTTCCGCGGAAGTAAATTTGGCAGGCGAAGCCCTGCCGACATGAAGCTTCTCACTGAGGGCGCGCAGTATCGCCATCCTTCCTTTAGGGCGATCTTCACAGGCCCTTAGTAGGTTAAGCCCATGTTCCTGAATTTAGCCCTCCCTCCACACCCTCCTTATGCGGGTGTATATCATGCGCACACAACAACAAGGTCACAAAATCATGAACATCTCGACCGTGTCCACACCTCCGCGTCCCAACCACCTATAGTCTTCTGTGTTCCGCTGCCGTTGTGAGAATGCTCCTGAGACACATCAGGGTATTCGTACGCACCTAGGCGCTATTACCGTGCAAGGCTCACGTGGCCACACTGCCGAGCGAGCTCGCATTGGCGCATTTCCCTGGCAAATTTGTTTTTGCGTTAATGCAACAAATCAAGTTACAGGCAGACTCATGGCATCTCAATTCATTCTTCAACTTGGACCAACGTCATCGTCTCCGCCAACACATAATCGCGCTTTTCGACAATGATGATCCTTGGCAATGTGGTCCTATGGCCTGTGCGCCCGAATGTCACTGCTGTCCATTGGCTATCATATTATCAGTAATTGGGTGATGCGACCACCCGAAAAGCAATGGACGCTACCGCTGGACTTTTCCCAGAGTCCAACAAATCACAGCAGGGAAAGGGGATGACTCTACAATTAATGCACAGTATTGGATCGCAAAATTAAGGTAAGTCAAGTGGGGGAATGCCGCCCAAATTCTATTTTTATGGGGGGAGTAAGAGAAAGGTAAATTTAGGAGTTGATTACACGGGAAAAGAAAAAATGTATGTTTATTTTCTGGGAGTCCCCTAAACCTTGGGGGATTTGCTTAATTTTTATTATCCGTTTTCTTCCTGTTTCCACTGTGGGTTATCCTTTCATTTCCCCATGCCATTGTACCCCTTGTTTGTTCTCTTGCCCCTGACGGGTTTTGCCTCAAACCAGTCTAGTTTATCTGGGAAAGCATTTCCAATGGATGACACAATCTTTAATTTTCAAGCCTTTTTTGCTCCTCTGTGATGGAATAGTCCAAAAGATCCAAGCAGTGCTCAAACTTTGCGCTGTCTTTGAAGCGCTCTGGACAAGGTAGTACCAAAATTATAACTGCATTTTTGAAACATCCAGACTGCTGTTTTAGCTGTGGGCAGCACTTCATTATGCCGGCGTTTCTGCTGGTGTTGTTGCTCTATCATGTGGCATGGTAAGGGGAGCACACCGAAGTCCAAAGTGTCCTGACATTTTGTGCAATTGCTTCAGCATTGCTCTATTTGAATCCATCAATTGCTTATTTGTCCCCACCAATTGTGACACATTTAGCAAAACATTCTCTCTTTTTTCTGACTCCATCATAGCCGAAAAGGAAGCGGGCATATTTTTGAGCTCAGTGTTGTCCTTCCAAATTTCACCAAGGCATGTTCCAATCTGGTTGATTGACAAAACTACCTGCATACTGTTGCTCTCGGCTGTTAGCGGATGAAAGTCGGGGTTGATCTTTGCAAAATCATTTCCGATTTTTTCACCCCAGCTATTTATCTCGTAGAGTTAGTTATATCCACGTTTTTGAATACCGAGATCAGAGTAAGTGTTATTGCATTGCCACTTTTTCGTGTCCATCTTTTCACATCCCTGTCGTGCATGAATATGGATGCAATTGAAGCACATAGCAGTGGTCTGAGATGGTCATCCACTTCAAACTCTTGGAATGATTTTTTACGAGTTCTTAAATTAGCTGGCTGATATTTGTCTTGGGGACCTTCAGACATTCAACATTAGGGGCATATACTGTGGCATGGATATCAGTCCAACCGGTGAGGCACTTTGCCGCAGACAATGATGGTTCAACGTTGTCTCGATCAAAGTAGTTCTCCTGGTTTGTGCCAATTAATTGTGTGCCCCGACTTCGCATGGCTGGCATAAAAACCAACATTTCCCACACCCATCTCGGTGATCCCGGCCATCCTGAATCCTGAACGACACACCACTGAATGATCTTTTTGCACTCTCTGGTACTAAGCTGTCTAAATTGTTTTGGATTGCGTTGGTGACAAAGCAAGAGAGGCCACTCCCTGCCATGCTCTTTAGGTTGGGAAAGAGATATTTGTTAATCTTTCCTTTGCTATCTTGATCATGGTACAGTCTCTTACCCAACACTGTGTAGCAGCCAAAACTGTGAAAGATATCCGTTGTCCAGTCGTCTTTGTTTGGAACAAAGGGCAATGCGTAAGTGTTGAGTGTCTTTGCTTCCACCCAAAGAGTGTCACGATTTTGGAAGTAAATATTTCAGTTGAAGTTGTTAATACTCAAATAACTAGCTTCACCACTGTGCCCAACCGCCTGCTCAGTAAAATTAAGAGCCAGTTGTTTCTCGGCATACCTGTCATAGATATTGTCATGTACTGTTTTTGAGAACATATTCTTGCAAATGATCTCACAGTTCAGAATGCTTACCCAGTGTATCGTACCTTCAATATCTAATATAGGGCTATCTTTGACTCTTGGCCAAAAGTGTCATTTTCCCCTGCAGGCTTCCCTGACACGCTTTCTTAAATCTGGCCCCGGAAATATTTTCAACCTCCTCTGTGTCCTCTCAAATCTCAGACTGGGCCACAATCTTTTTCAAGAACTGAATCACCTTACTAAGATATTCGATCAGACCGGCATTTTTCATATATTCACATGAGGGTGAGACGTGATCTCTGTCTGACAAATACTTCTCATATTTTTTGGAATATTTGTATTACAGAGGAGATAGAGTGAATATCCCATAAGTATATCTTCAGCTTCATCACTCAATTGGTTGAGATCCATCTCATTAATTGGACTCAAACCAAGAAATTCAGCAAGGAAGTAATCAAATAATTTGAATGCTGGTGCATCTTGACAATTTGTGGAGCCGGCTCTGGCAATATATTAGGTGGTTCTTATTGAAAAACTGACATCCCGCCTGCGCCAATATCCCGCCATTTTACAGTTTACTGTGGTATGAAAATTGATAAGAAAATATGATATTTCTCCTGGCTTACCAAACTGTAGATATCTGCGGCGGCGTCACGAATTACCGTTGGTTCTCATTCTTAGTTACGATTTGAATATGAGAATGTTGCAAGAAACAATCTTCTTGGGTACTATTTTAATACCATAAACTCTATAAGTTATCCGAAGGGATACATTTGAAATGCTACATACATAATCGGAATAAATAATATTATCTAAATGTCGGAAAGACTGCAGAGGCGGGAGGTGGCAAATTTTGAGAGGCGGGATCCCGCCTCTCAGGAAGAGGTTTCCAAAACCTCTTCCACAGAGGCAGGATCCCGCCTCAACACATCCCGTCTCGAGAGCCTAGCCGCCTGTAAAAAGATGAGGCGGGAGGTCGGAGGTGGGAGATTGGTGATTCAATAAGAACCACCTTAGATTTGAGAGCCTCCAATGGCTTGGGTCATTGCTTTGGTTGCTTGCTACCTGAGGACATCTTTATAGTAATGATATTATTATTAGATGATGTTCCTTTGATTTTTTGTGTGGAGCTTTATTACTTCTGGCTGGCCACTGGCCACAATACAATAAAACATCTTTTTGATGTGAACTCTACTAAATCCTATGTAGATGAACGTAATGACAATAATTGCTGTAATGAAATTGTGAGATTGAGTTGAAAGTGATGGATTTATCTAGAAGTGAACTGCTCATCTATTGAGGCAGTTAATCTGAATGCATGCCAATCCAGAACATGAGCTACTCCAAACTGGGATGCGAATTGATGGAAAGGTATCTTTTGTAGAGAGGTATGTGGATCATAGTACGATATCTATGTCAATGCAAAGCATTGACATAAAGACTTGGCAGTAATGACATAAAGACAATAATAGATAGTTCCGTGTCAGAAAATGTGAGGGGCTTTGTGCCACTCTGCATCACACATCAACATTCATGAGCATTAGTTCAACTACCTAAATAGGATATTATACTAATTTGGTCAAAGGGCCCATGGAATGGCAAACGATCGAGCTAACAACAAAACAAACAGCAGGGCAAAAGATGAAGAAATGACAAAGGGAATGATGCTGCCAACAAACAGGTAATGAAATGCAAAAACGATGACACAAAAAAGAAATTATCCAATGATAGACGATGGAATGATGCAATATTTGCACTACCACTCCATGATTGATGGTAAGTGGGAGTCATACATGACAGCAGATAGCATATTTGACAGAGGTGAAAAGTGGGGACAAGCTCCAGGAATTCCGGCACCAACACCACGGGTTTTACACATACCTCAGAGATGTTGACAAGGTCCCACTGGATAGCCACCCTATTAACCACCAATGCGTTGGAGAGAAGTTATGGACCCGTTTGCCAGCACCACCCATCAACCAGAGAGCCTGCCCCCTCTGGGAAAGGAAGTATACAATACCATTGGCCCAGGTTGGAAAGGCTTTATTACAGCTGGGAGCAATGACTCTGTACACCTCCATGAACGAGTGTCAGCAGCAGCTTGGTTGACGTCCACAGGGCCAGATCACTACAAGTCAGCTTGCTACCTGATGTGTGACGTGAATTTGTGTTTGTCATACCGCTCCGAACTGGAAGGTATCTATGGCACACCCAAAGATATTGAGTACTTAGGAATGACGCCAGAGGAGGTAGAACAATGCTGTGACAATGAGAGGAGCGTCATCAATAGCGAGAAGGAACCAAAAGCACCATTGGTAATGATAGCACCAGACGCAGACCTGGTCCTAGTGATACACCACCTCAAGTCTTCAACCAAGTACACAGTCACATGCCGGCATGTCTATGGCAACCATGATAGAAACAAAGGCAAGAAGAAAAAGGCACAGCAGGAGGGACGGGAGCATCTCTGCAAGGAGGCAGCTATGGAACAAAACATCTCATCAGACAGCTCCACATCTGCAGAATCGGCAATCAATACAACCTTTGGCATCAAACCGGCCCCATCATCAGCAGACAAAGAGACCGACACTGGACAGAAAAAGGGCCCGCCACCAAAGGAAGTCATGATTAATATTGCCTGCAACCAGATAGCAACAGAGACAACAAAGGCAACCCTCAAAGGGGAAGTTATAGACACAGCAGGAGTCTTAGAATCACCATACGAGGACTCCAGAGCCATGTTGCGAATAGGAAGTGAATGGATCACGTCCAAGCACAAGCAAGCCATCCATGCAGCACGGCATACCCCACCCATACAGAAGTATTGCTGCAAACGATTCAAATGAAACAATGGCACATTCGGCATGGTGCACTGGGGATCAGTTGGTACGGCAAGACGCAAGCTCACACGAACCAAAAGGATGCAAACAATGAAAGTTATGCACAGCTTGTTGCCAATTATGCACATACGACGATTTGTGACAGGGATCAAGCAGTGCCCAGGGTGCAAGTGCAATGATGAGACAATGACACACTTGTTCCAGTGTCCCCACCCAACAATGAAAACAGCAAGGAAATAATCCCTGCTAGCACTGAAGAAGGCAGGTAAGACAAGCAAGATATCATTGGCAGTGATGGAAGCAATATGCCACGTACTACACACCAAGAGGAGAAGACCTTCCATAGGAAAACACACCCAGTGTATCCGCGAAGCCATTGACTAACAAATCACAATAGGCACCCCGCTACTCCAGACAGGCTACATAGGCTATCAGAGATGCAGGGTCAAAGCACCCCGATAGAAGGATGAACTCGCTTATGTGCCTCATGTGGGACAAGCAGACAGAGCCCATTTGGAAAACTAGGAACGAGACACTCTATGGCCCCTCCAGCAAATACATGATTGCTGAAGGCAAGCAGCTAATAGAGCAGATCACGTGGTATGTCCAGAAAAAAGCCGGATTACTTGCCTATCAAGACCAGTTTGTTGCAGAGCTAGACTTGGGACGTTTGCATAAGATGGGAAGGAAGACGAAGAAATGGCTATTAGCTTCGCTGGAGAAGCATCGCGACCGGTACCAGATAGAACTAGACCAAAGATCAAAGCATAAGTGTACAATCCTCCGGTGCTTTGGGCTAGTTACTGAGGAAGCATCGCAGAGGAGGTGACATAAGATCAAGGACATGCGGTGGACGGCCCACCCATCGCCATACGCCATACATACCCAAAAGGTGACACGGCCGCTTCATGGGCCATGTCCCTCATTAGTACCGGAATTAAGTTGTCCACAATCCTGACACCCCGTCCTAGAGATGCAGTGCTTGGAGTGCGATCTTAGTCACAAGGAGTTGATGGCCTTAACATTCACTAGTCCCACCTAGGGAACCGTAAGGCGTACTATAAGATTTCTGTTACCCCCCCTGCCGGCAGCAACTAAGACAGTTTTGGACGCTCAGAAAGTACTAAGAAGTTTTTGACATTGTTGCTCTATGCAGGTAATGCTTGTAGAGTGTAAGATGCAAGCCCACCGCAATGTCCTTGTGGCATTGCGCTGGATCACCACCATCCCCCTCCATCTTTCCTTTGCTTGCAGTGCCCTCATTTTGGCCCAAGCCTTACTAAATGACAATAGACCTATTGTTCCTTGGTGCAGTGAAAGAACCGAGCCAAAGGTGTGCATCAGATGGCAGTATTCCCTTTATTTGGTACATTTTGTGACAAAAAATGACTTTCTAGCTCCAAATTAGGCTAAAAAACTGTGCCATACGAAGCATGTGACATCTCATTAGGATTATTTATGTGAGGTTCTGTTGATTATATTTAATTCCTACGTAGGATGTTTGGAATTCCAAGGATGGTTCTGAATGTAAGGACAATGGCACTTGCAAGTTCAAAACTTAAACCAACTTTGCTTAGTGTTTATGCCAGAAAGTATTTATTATTGATATAGAAATTTCTACACCAAATGAATCAGTATGTGCTCTGCTTTCATGTGTTATCAATGATTTGTGACATGAGAAGAATTGTCACAGGTTGAACAGAACATCCAAACATTTAGTTCAAAAATTGACTCAAACTAGCCGATTTTTCAGTGAGCAGACAATTCAGTATGTACAAGACTAATTCGTATCTATTCTAGAAGTCTGAGCTCCTGTAGATACTTCACTTGTTGAGGTAGCCAAGTTGAGGCATCCTAGCTTTAGGTATTTTTCGATATACCTGAGTTACGCTGTACCTGGGACTGCCTTTGTCCAGAGGAGACATGACATTTATTTATCTCCATGATGGAATCAGTACACTTTGACAGGACTCTATCTCGGATAGGACATTTTGGCATGGAATTGATATTGCCCATATTTTGTATTGCTTGCTTTGTATCACAAGATTTAGCTAGAAGATAAAGAGCTTATAATATTTGTTTTGACAAAATGTAAAGTGATTTCTACAAAATTTATTCTACATTAGCATTCGGTAGAAGAGACTGATCACCTTTTTCACCAACATTGTATACTGTTTTGACTTTGAGCTGTCAATGTTCTATCATCAAATGCAGGTCACCGCAAGATCTCTTACTGATGTCATTCTAGTTATTGCAAAGCAAGGTGGTAGTGGTGGCAGTGGTGGTGATGGACGATCTTGGGGTTTTTGAGAACAAACGGCCGCAAACAAAATTTGCAGAACTCTCAGCACGCATGTATCTAAACATTTATATTACGCTCCTCTCAGGTTCAGGTTGGAGTGGCACAGGGTGGCGACTGGTCATGCATCAAAATCACACTGCTGAGTTTTGTTTTGGATCCTTCTCTCTGGTTCATTGAACGCTGGCTTAAGTCTTGAAGCAAAAATGAGGACAAGAGCTCTGCTCATGCTCTATCTATCTGTGGCATATCAGACTACTTTATCTCCTTTGCAAGACTTGGTATCATACACATTAATTTTTGTATCAAACATTGGTTAGATGATCAATATACCCCTGACATGTGGATGCAATAATCTTTCTCCAATTTCATATCCAGCAACATATTATTGAAAGTACACTCTTGCATCATGCTTCATGACATATCATTCATTCATGCGCTTTTGTTTTTTGTTACATTGCTAGATATTACTACAAATGAAAATGACAGTTCTCCACTTGAGATTCACTGCAACTATTTGCCAAATTATTGTACAGTACCTAGAATGAATAGAATCATCAAGAATATTTCCATCCCATTGATCTCGGACCCTAACGATTGCGAACAATGTTTTCTTTCTAACTTGTCTCTCATTTTGAACACAAAAGATGGCACATCAGCTGTGGCATATCCGTCCGTATCTTCACTGGCTTTTCTCCACTGGCACTGTTTGGTAGGTATATGACTCAACCACTTGCGAATAATTTGTTAACATCACTGGTACTGGAGCATCTTTTGATTCTTTATTTGATAATAGTAACAGTGGTATGTCTGGGCATTATGACTAATCTCTGCAAGTTCTTTCATCGCTGCTCTTAGTGATCTCTCCCATGGCACCATCACTAGCTCATCTACTGATATAACTGTTAATAACTGGCAGTTGGGCTTCCACTTTTAGTAGCACATTCTTGCTAGCTCCTCTACTGACACTTTCAATGGCATACACCTCCGGACTGTTTGGTAGGTTTGTTTTGTGCTTGTCCTTTTTGCTCACACTCAATCCTGCCGCAATAAATTGATTCACATATTTACCCGGGTAATTCCATCATTGTGGTGCAGATTGAACTGTTTATCAGGGCACGTTTGGCTCATGTACCAGATAGGCTTGTCCCAGCCACAATTGCAGCACATGTTCCAATTGTTAAAGTGCTTGGTCTTGTTGGAGTACAGAGCCTGTTGGGGCTTCTGATGTTGGCGACAAGGTGGTGGTGGTGGGGTTTGGTTTCCATTAGTGTGCACAGGTGGTGGCGACGCATATTGGGTGGGTGCCTGAGGTTGCTGGTTGAGATGCGCATTATGGTGCCCACTATTGTATCCGCAACGGCCACCACACCCTCTTCCACCACGGTAGCTGTAGCCATAGCCTCGGCCTCCTCCTCCTCATCGGCGTCCATATCCGTAGTGCTGGTTGGAATATGTGGGAGGCGCTGGTGCTGGGGCGTACTGTGCTGGAGGTGCAGGTGCGGATGTAGCTGCACTTTGTATGCCCCCTGCGGTGGAGCTGGGATTGGATACGCTAGCATGAACAATCTTGTCGAACTCCTTCACGCTCCTTCCTTCTTTTGAAGATAGTCATGGAAAGACACATTGTTCTGGTAGTTCGATTCATGATGAATTATTGTAAAGTTGGCTTGTTCTGTGATTATCTGTTGTTCTCCATTTAGCTTTTTGTGTTTTGTGATACTGTGGTTGTGAGAAATTGCTAGTGAATGGAGGTCATCTCTAGAGAGAGAGAACACTATGTACTTCAACATAAACACCCCAAGAATAACAGGAACAAATCAGACCCAGAGTTATGACATATAGATAGTAGTGAACAACGAAGTCCTGATTCGTCATTAGTATGGTTTGATCACACTGTGTGACCTCGTGGCGGGATCCCGCTGTGATGTGCATGCACGTCACGCAACCCCCCTTCCTGTGTGACCCCTATGTGAAGCCGCCGGTCTGTACTTTGTCTGTAGATGTTGTCAAAACATCGCCAAATTTAATATGAATCGCTCATATTTATGTAGCGCTTGGTAGAACAAATAGAAATCATGTGAAGGTCATGGTCACAGTCACATGCTTTGTGAGGTGTGAAGTAGCTTGACTTCAAATAGACACATCACAGATAGTCACGCGAGTCACGCTATGCGAGTCAGTTGTTTCACAAGTCATACAATACTCATGTGACGGGACTTTGATCAAACCCTAGTCATTAGGTAAAATAATATCTACTCATTTGTCCCCATCAAACTTAGTCTGAAAGTAGTATTTCCACATCATACTAGATGATCCTAAGTACATACTCATACCATTAAAGACTTACAAAGGTATGTGTGCTCAAGTATGATAAAATAATACTAATATAATAAGAGTAAATACATTTTTAGAAAGCAGGGAACTTCTAGGTACTGTTCCTCACAACAGCACCACATCACTCACAAACATCCGCTCGAAACACACTGACTTGAGACACCTATGGCCCGTCTGTTCGCTGGTCCTCCTTCTTTCACAATTCAGAGATACATTTACATATGATGTGAAGATATGAGATATGCGTCTGAACATATGGAGAAAGAATTCTGAGTTTTGTCACATTGTGTGCGCTGTATGCATTTTTGTGGATCATGATGTAGTCGTACCTATGATATCTTGAATAGAGATAGTTCTATTCAACACCTTCTTATATTTGTGCACAGAGGATTCCTGAGTGTCCCACAACGACAAGACTTAGGCCTTGAAGTTCATGTCTGACCAGACGATGTGTATGTCCTTCACCCAATTTTTTGTGCATTTTGTGTGCGAGGAAGCATAGCCCCCATTATCCCACGACGACACCACTTGTGACAAGTATGGTATTTACCCTCTCTAGCATCGAGGGATGAGCTGTATCACAAGCGCTGAACGGCGCAGCACCTCAATTTTTGTGGCTCACTTGTTCACAACAATATCATCCAACATGAAAGCTGATCAAGTCAAGTCTACAACTGAAAAGTTCTCCAAGCGCAAGTTTGATTTGGAAGAGCAGGCAGAGATGAAGCGAGTTGATGCCTTCCAATACTATTCCAACGATAGCCATCGAATGAAGAAGTTGTTACTGAAGAGTGAGGACATCGATTATTTGGAAGCTACGGAAGCAACTTCGGCCGCCGACGGAAGTACATCTTCCACGAACTCAACATCAACATCATCGTCATCTACCAAGCGAAGTAGGAATGAAACACCGAGATCCAATAACGAGGAACAACGCAAGACTCGAATCTCCCTTGAACTGCATCCCAGTCTTTTGCTAGAAGATGTTGAAGATGAGTTGCTATCTTATCCTCAAGAAATGATTGAAGATGAAAGGACGTTGGATGACATTTTTGCGTTGGCTTGTTTGTTGGATGAGTAAGCAGGAGTTGTCAAAGAGGAGCTGAAGATACTGCCAATTGATATTTGTCGAGATGTCAACATAATTGGAATCGTTGTCAAGAGATGAATTGAAGTTCGCAAACTGATATTTGACGTAGTCTAGCTAGCATTGAACCTTAATTAATAGGAGCGTCTTTTACTTGTACTGCGAAGCCTTTTTGATCGCTCCTTCTCATTATCTGTAGGTGGCTCCAAAAATAATCTTTTATTATACCCCATCAGCTCATATCAACAATTCGCGCTCTTCCATAGCATGTTCAAGTGCACCCGTTTTGTATATTTTTCAATTTATGCTGGCTGATTGGCCGAACCTTTCGAGGCACCAGTACCTCTACACCACATCGGACAGCATTTCTGCAGGCTATCTGCATATCGGAAGAATGACCTCTGTTCTGATGAATGATTCATTTCAATGCAATCTGCTAGCTGTTTTGACTGAGAGCTTTAGATCTTTTCTATTGACGTGAGCTTTACAGCGAATTATGACACTTGGGTGTACAACACACACACACTTCTCTTACTTATTTTTGTGGACACTTTTTCACATAATTGATTAATTGTTAGTGCCCATAAGTTTTGTTCACAACTTGTGTACTTCTTAGATCTAAAAAGGTAGGCAGATCGACTCCAATCAAGAAGTTTGATGCAATTGAATTTTTTTAGCCAAACAGCTCACATATTCATATGTCTGTCAAACAATTTCCTCAACCAGCCTTCCTATTTTGTTTTTGGGTAATATCATGCATATCTGATATTCTCGACATGTGTTCAATGATGTGCAAGACTTTATCTTTCATCCAGTTAGAGAAGGATCAGGTACCTATTAATTCTTCACTTCTAGTCCTTTTTATTCTAGTTTCAGTTGCCTATCGTAGAGTCAAACTGTACTCTACAAAATGAGCATGTGATGTTTCACAATCTTCACTTTTGTTCTTACTCAAAAGAAATACTATTATTTGTCTCAGTTGTTATATTACATCTCTCCAAACACTTAGTTCTACACATCAATATATATCTTTATACTTCCTTTGGGAATATCACGTACACTTCAGGGATACACATTCTACTTCTTCTGTCTATGCTTGATCTCCGAACATTCAGAATTAGGTTAGTCCAAAAAGCTCACTTGGCGACTTCGCTTTATCCTTTGCGAACCATAAATGTCATCCGCAACACTGCTACGGCTCGATCTTTCTTCAGAAGAGTCATTAAAGTAGGATACTTGTGCAGAATTCCTCCAAGACAAAGGTATTGAGAATTGAGGGTCATTTTTTCTTGAGACAAATAATTTCTACTCAATCCGTCCCACAGAAAATTGAGTAGATATTAGGACAAATGGGGATGAGGGATCAGGATTATTATACCATCCAGGCAGTATTGTACCTCTCTCTCTCTAGGTACATAATACTTCAGAAGCCATCTACTACATGGATAGGGAGAGGGGCAGTACAGATGGTGCTGATATTACACTATGTGTAACAACTGATTATACTATTATCATTTGATGATAGTTTGTTGCCAAGGCGTTATATACTATAAAACCTTTGCAAAGGGGAGATGGCCAATAATTATTGAATGCTTCACAAAATGTAGAAATGTCACTGGGAAAGAGTGAGGACAGTTTGCAATCAGAAAGGCTCAAATATGATCACAATTTTTGGAGTATTTATTGAAGGTAGGTAGCTAGTGCTTGCTATCATGGTATTGTATCGACGTTGCCGGCCCCAGCCAGTTGAAGCAGGCAATTGACAGTACCATATCGAATATGAGCTCACACAATTGATTGAGGAGCGGTTCATTTTTTGTCTCATCTATTTGTGGCCTCACCATCCATTCCAAATAAAACGGCAGGTGTCATGCATTGGACAAAATATGTTCAACGGCAGACTGACAAAGAACAGACACAAAGACTTGATTTT
>JALLOX010000046.1:0-18516 GCA_036939695.1 Thalassiosira ordinaria | reverse complement strand
TGTTGTTGTTGTGATGCAGGTCTGTTGTATGCATTGTTGCATACATTCATCTGCATATTCAAGGAGTTCTGTGACTTTGTCTTCTATGTGATCATTGCCAAGCGCTCTGGCTTCCACAAGCTCTGGCCTGGTGCAGGTCAAAACGTGTAGGGTTGTGTCCCTGCTGATGTTTTGTCTGTCATATTCTTTAGGTGTGTACAGATGGGAGTCATCGAAGGGGTCGTACTCCTCGTCTTCCTTTCTCTTGAGCAACTCAACAAACTCTTCTTGGTGCATCTGATGGGTGGCTATGTCGTCAGCTTCGCAGTGTGTGCATTGATGGTAGATTCCTTCAGTTCTGTCTTTACAAAGAAATTCCTTGTATTCTTTGGGTGTTGTGACAGTGGCATCTTCTTTTGTTCTGCCTTCAATATTGAGTGCGTGAAGGTATGCAAACTTTGCGTCGAGGCACAGGCTGCGTACTAGGCAAGTGCCCATTGCACGCATCATTTGCATGGGTCTCCTGTCCACCCAACGGTGATGGGGGTGATGTCATTTTCCTCTTCATCATGTCTGGCCAGGGAGCCATGCCAGGCGCGCATGGCTTGCTTGTGTTTTCTTTCTTTGTCTTCCATTTTCATGATATGCTTTGACACACTTTTTGTGATTGCTTTGCCGTTTGTGAAGATTGTGAATCTTAGTGCATTGGGATCAAAGCTCAGATTTGGGGGTATCGGTTGTGGCCATGGTTTTCCGAGAAAAGGTGAGTGGGAAGTTTTTGTCTATAACCTTGTCTACCATATCATTCATATTAACAATTGCTAGGTTGGGTGTCAGGTTTTTGTGTCTGCCAGTTGGTTTTCCAGTTCTCTTGTCCAGCTGATGCGAATCTACTTTGATGATGGGTCTATGTGGGTGAGTATCGTATGAGGTTTCTTTGTAGGGGTTTTCTGGGTTGGTGGTGACCCATGTTTTCATGCTCTTGTGTGCTCTTCTCATTTTCTCCCACTGTCTGTCTTTGGAGATAATTCCTAGGGGCAGGGGAGGATCTCGTCGTGCAGGGCTTCCTCTAGTGTTGTTGTGCCTGTTATTAGGAAGTGTTTGCGGATGAGTGATGCAAAGTCTGTGTCTTCATCATTGTCAGCTGGATCGTCAGGTTCTAGGGTGTATTGGTGGGTGGGTTTGCTCATAGTGTGGTACATATATTGTTCTTCAGCTGGTGGAAGCTGATGATGGAGAGCAGGCGATGATGCAACCATTTGCAATGTTGGCTTGCTATGGTACGTGATGTTGCGTAGTAGTCTGCCTATGCATCCTTTGCCACATCCTGACATTGTTTTTTGTACTAGGGCTCTGCTGGATTCGATTACGCCATCTCTAAGGGTGCGGTAGTTGCTAATGGAGGTGTTTGAATCTGCAATTATGATGGCGCTAAGACTTGGAGGGATCATTTCTTCAGCCAATGAGACTGCAATAACTTCTCCTGCATCATTGTCGGTCTGCTCATTGCCCATGCTTTCTGGAAGTATTTTTGTTCGTGCAATTATGGGTGTCCATTTCGAGTCATCCCAGCTATCATCGGTTGGTGGCTCTGTGCAGATGTGGAGTACTGCGCCTGCAGAATTCCTGTGGTGTGTGGTTTCGTCACATCTGCTGCCATCTACACTGATGCATGGTGGGAGGGGACTATCATTGATTGCTCTTAGTTGTTGTCTGTCAGCAGCCTTGTCCCAGCTAATTCTTTGTTTTCTGTTCCATTCGGCCTGGTATTCAAGAATTTGGTCTGCTACTATGACTTCACTGTCAAGGTCTATCTCAAAGTTGGCAGTGAATTCTTTCCAGTTGGTTGATGTGAGTGGATCAGTGTCCTGTTTATTGGCTCTCCACTGGAAGTAGGACAGGGGCTCATTGACACTGTCTTGTATTGATTGGATTGTTTTGGTGAATGTCGTTGCCAGTCCTCTCGTTGTGGCTTTGGTTCTTAATTTGCTGTTGCAGTTTGACCATGCTTTGGAGTTGTGTAGGTCATTGAGTGATCCGCCATTTTCAATGGTTTCCTGTAAGTGTTCACAGATTATTTTGTGATATTCTCCATGTATTCTGAACTTTTCTAAGTGTCTGTCCCCTGTTCCCAGGGTTGTGGATGTGTGTCCGCTTCCTTGGAAATGTAGGTGTCCCATTGGGTTTAGCTTGGTGAGGTTGTGCTTGGTGCGGAAAAAGTAGCAACTCCTCCATGAAGACACTTGTGAGTAAACAATTGATAAAATAGAATAGTTACGATTATTGTACTTGAAGACCGCATGATATATTGCAACAAGAAATGTAGTTGTACATCCATTTGTAGTGAGCAGTCAAAATGGCATTCAACGATGAAATTTCAATAAATCAATCGCAATCAGCAGTTGTTTTCAACAAGAACTTGGTAGGTGTGGATGCTTACCTCATCGAACGCTACTGTGGATGCTGGCGGAAGAATGTACGGGCTCGAATCAAAATTCCAAAAAATGTCAGAATGCCACGATGATGCAATGCCATTCTCTATCCATTCACTCAAAAGGTTTTCGACCAACACATCTTTCATCTACTGATTTGCCTGTTGAGAGGTTAGCATACCACCGTCAGTGTAGGTGTAGTTGCCACGCATCCTCGTCAGGGTCGTGTTGCATCTCAGCTCTCCACTCTCCGTTGCTACTCCTGCTGTGCCTCTACTCATACGCCATACGTCTCCTCGTCTTGAAGACGAGGAGATAATATTATCATTTGTAGTGTAGGCGTTGTCGTCGGAGGATACATAAGAAGGCGGATGGTGGCAGATGGTGGCGGATCCGCCATGTCCGCCATGTCGGATGGCGGATGTGGCGGATCCGCCATGGCGGATGGCAGACGATGGCGGATGGAGGCGAATAGTGGCGGATGATAGCGGACAGGTGGCGGAAAAATCTGGACGCGAAATGTAGGAATCGGTTTGTTGCTGCGTCTACCGCGGAAATATTATCTGCAAGATCCTGGGAAGTTTGGCATGTCAGATAGGTTCCTGTTTTATTTGAATGCCCCCTCTAGAAATATATTGCAACAATTTTTCTTTATGACTATGTTCCTATGTCATTGTCATTCAAGTTCCACCTAACTTCATGTACACCAATGATAAGGCAACCAGAAGAATGATATGATGACGAGTGATGGAGACATCAACAATTTTTATTGTCTAACAGCTCCATTATCCTCACAGAATCTGGATTATGATCAAGTTTTAAGGGATACATAACTGTGGAGATGGTGAAATTCGTTGGTATTGTTTGATACTTGCACCTGAGATAGTAATTGGACATTTTTAGTGTCCAATCTACAGTATTTGTTGGATACAAAGTGTTGAGAACCCCCATCTCACGCACCGATGAGAACCCGATCACACAGCATAGCAACTGGATCTATCGTACCTCAGGAACTCAGGATCAGGAGAGCGAAGGAGAGGAGAGTTTTGCCCATGGCAAAGAGGACTTGAGAAATAAAGGTCTCTCTCATTCTCATTCTCTTGGCAAAGCAGTGGCAAAGGTTGGTTCAACTCTCTTCCGACCATCATTCAACTGCAAAGCTATCTCAAAAGCCCTCCCTCCACCGAGAGTGAGCCTTCTCTGATCATCTCTATTCATGGAGAGATTGGTTTGCCTCGCCCGTCTGTGAGTCTAGAGAGAGCGAGTGGCAGCCGAATACGCACCAACCGATATATTTTGCACCGAATAGGTGCGGTACCAATAGCCAAAACATTCATTGCTGCAAAGTCTACTTCTGCAGATCATACCATATTATTGTGGCAATTAATCAACCAAGGAGATCAAAACCCCCCTGCAATATTGATTTATTGATTTTGTTATATTACACCAAATCATGGGTCAAAATAAAGCTACAGTCATGGCATCGTTGCCCACAAGAGACAAGGCAGTCCTACTCGCCATAAAGTCTGCATTTGCATTCTCATGGGGATTTTTGGATGTAATAGCCTACCTCCTCACAAGACGATTTGCAACCATGATGTCGGGGAACACTCTCCTGCTCGCTATTCAAACGGCGGATTGGAAAGTAGAGGAAATGATGGTCACAGCAACATTTATTGGGTTGTATGTATTTGGGGGAGCTGTGCATGATGCACTCTTGATTCAATGCAAAGATGATGGAAGGGTGGTGAAATATTTTGTAATGCCAGTGGTGATTGTCATGGGTGTTCTTGCCGATGTCATTGAGTACTTGTTAGGAAGCTGTTCCTCTGGAACTTCTGGCGGAGCCAAGTGCTCTGGGAAGTATCTCTATTTTCTGGCACCAATTGCACTGGTGACTGGGATAGTCACGCCTACTCATCATGATCGGATAGTGACAAATATGGTGACTGGTCACAGTGAGTTTTTGTTGTACTTTCTTTTTTGATCATGCCAGTTTATACCATATCTCAAATATATATATATCTTGCATTTTTGGTGTGATTCATTCTGATAGTGAAAGTGCTACCTCTGGCAATTCTCAAACGTTTTCTGAAAGGGGAGCCACACCCTGCATGCCTAGAAAAGGGATTTACTAGCGCTGCCATCACAACGTCATTTTTCCTTGGCTGCCTGTCAGGTACATTTTCATCAGACCCAATCCTTGTGAGTTATTCCAAAGGGTACTTCACTCCAGTTTTCACGGCTTTTTCATGCGTAATTGCCATGCTATGCTTCTGGCACTACGCTTTGTGTGAATATTTTTGTTTCAATTATGAGGTGGAAGAAGAACTGGCGGATATCTTACAGGAGACTTTAGTGCAAAGCGAGAGACTTTCACCAGAGCATCGCAGGACAACTACACAGGGGACCACTACAAACGAGAGACCTTCACATTGTAGGATCAATACACATGACTTGTTGAGGATAGCGTTGGATGCCATTGAAAAGGAAGAAGAAGAAAAGGCTCGCCCACCCACTTCTTCTTGTGTGCCTCCCCTAGATCCAGAGAGGAGAACACATTGCTGCGACTGACTTCTACTATCCATGTGATATATAATGAATGATCCACACGAATGAATTCAACAACTGCAAAACACAACAATTGAATTGAATAGCGGCAACATCGAAGCAACATACTAAAAAGTTTTGGATTCAAGTATGAAAAGTCAGAGCAACAAAAGTTGTACAAACCTATGGCAGATAAGGACCGCCGAGTTTTGACACTAAGGGATATTGCTATCGTACGTAAACCACCATACAACAAATTCATGATAAATCAACAAACAGACCCTTGCTACATCCCAAGATCCAACCCCATTTTTTGGGAGGTGAACGGGCAACTCACAACCAGTCAAGAATCCTTATATCGGCCCAGAAGGAAATTCTTGCTTGTTCAGAGAAGAGCAGCAGGCAAAAAGAAAAGCAGGTGAACCGAATTTGGCGTCAGGTTAGGTACCATCCAAGAAGTTGATACAGATTGTACAGATTGTTACCATCCTATCAGCTGATAGCCTTGGCAACAGGCACACTTTCAATATCATCAGAATGTTGGGGGGGGGGGGGGGCAGCATCATCCAAAGAGTGGATTCATAGTTCAAAAAATATCAAGCAATGAATATCTTAGTTTTATCAAGGGTCAAATCTTGCTCGGGAAAGGAAACAACTCTATCAAATGCTCAATTTGGCGAATCACATGTTGTTCAGTGAATATATGCAGGAACCAATGAATCTTTTTAGCAGGCAAGCAAAGTACAACGTTCTAAAACCCATGACCAAATGACTTGGATAATGGCAAGCAAGGTTTAAGCAACCGTCCTAGAGAAGCTTGGCATGGGTTAAGGTAGAAACAAAAGCAGACAAAACAGCCAGGATGACCATCATTGAACAACATGCATGGAGCTCGAGCAGTAATTGCAAGTTTTTTTCATCAGGTTGTTGTTAGAAATCATCTAACATGTGCTCAGGGCTCTTGGAGATTCGTGCTGTTGACAAATAAAGTATCACTTGATGTGTTGTCTCCTTCGCGGCTAACAAGATCAGAAGAAGGTTTAGGGCTCTCCTGGTCAGCATCATCCTCGCCACTGCCTCTACTAGTAGTTGCAGCTATTGTCGTTAATTTTTTTGCCTGAGCCTCCACGGTACCAGTGCTTGTGGTTGTGGTAGAGCTTGGAGTGGTTGTCCGTGGAACAGCTGTTGTTATTGCATTGGATGTTGCCATTGCTGGATCAGAACTCTCAGCATCACCTTCGCTACTATCTTGAGCCGAATCTCCCTTATGAGATTGGCGGTTACGGTTGCGGCGGCGGCGGCGGCGGCGGCGGCGGCGGCGGCGAGGACGTCGGCGGCGAATCGTCCTGTATAGTCTTGTGATCTTGCACCTCTCAGGCAAGTCCTCACTCAAATGCTTGTTTGCATCCTCAACGAAGCCCTCACATTCATCCTTGTAAACATCTATGGGGATCTCAAGGCACAGGACTGTGTCCCTGTTATCTTTGCAATCCATTTCCACAACGTCAACCTTGAACTTGGCTTGGATGCCACGAGTAAGGACGTCGAGGCAGTCTCGGGTGTCACTGTTCCTTCCCTTGAGGAGAACGGAAATATCTCCACAGTCAGTAGAAGGGGGTCCTTGAGTACCATATCTGAGCTCATAATCATTGGGGCTCCAGCGTTCATGTTCTTCTAGCCCCGGGCTGACCGCTTCATACTGTTTGGAGCTTGAAGCGCTACTGCGACTACTCGTTATGTGCTCCTTACGCCATTGTGCAACGACATCATCTGCAGGCCTGCCTACAAAATACACATCATCCAAAAACACAGACCCAGCCAGACCACGGCTTGCTGCTGCTGGTGGGAATGCAGAAAGCTGATTTGGATTGAACCGGTAAGAGAATGTGACATTATGCCGTCCTGGAGAGAGCTGAATGGCTTGTTGTACAAAGCCAAGGCCAAGTCTGCGCTGCCTATGCCGCAACTTTCTTGATGAGACACTGACAAGGCTCTCGCCATCGACAGAGTACACCACATCATCAAATGGTGGGTTCGTCTCGTCCAAAATGGAGAACACGAGTGAGCCAGATTGCCAGTCAGGATTGGTGGTAATTGTTGCATTGGAAATCTTTTGGTTTAGCAGCTCGTTGGCAAGATTGGGACTCTTGATGGCGTAATTGCCGCTGTTGACTTGCTGGGTGGTGATATCCCAAACTCCATCGCCTTGGGTTGACCAGGGACCTTCAGGAAAGATGCCAGATTCGAATCCATTATAGTAAAGGGCGTCAGGAGGTACAGCAAATGTTGGTGATGGAGGAGGTGCTGTGACTCTTTCAGGCGGTCTTCGGATGATTGGAGGCCTTCTGATTGGTGGGGGCATCGTTGGAGGACTTGGAGTTGGCGTTGGACATCGGTACTTTCCATCGCCAATGTGTACAGGTATACCTTGCCTACAGCGTGGAGGGTTAGGGATCGGATCCGGCCTCATAGGTGGGTCTACAACTTGTGGACGACAACGGTACTGTCCGTCACCAATTTGTACTGGTATCCAACCTTGCCCACAGCGAAGAAGGGCAGGGGTCGGGTCGGGCCGAATGTGTGGGTCTGTAACTTGTGGTCGACAACGGTACTGTCCGTGACCAATTTGTACAGGTATCCAACCTCGTCTGCAGCGTGGAGGGCCAGGGGTCGGTTCGGGCCGAATGGGTGGGTCTGTAACTTGTGGTTGACAACGGTACTGTCCGTGACCAATTTGTACAGGTATATAACCTCGTCTACAGCGTGGAGGGCCAGGGGTTGGGTCTCGCCTAATGGGCGGGTAAGTGTGAATCTTTGGTTCGGGATTGTGGATAGGAGGCCTTGTGGGATAAGTTTTGACTGGCACCTTATGATGAGAAGTTTCAGAAGTGGTTTTCTTTGGTTTGGTCCAGTCGTAACCAGGGTAAGGATTAATCTTTGGTACTTCAGGCTGAGATTTCCATTTTGGAGGGTTGTGGATAGGAGGCCTTGGGGGATAAGTTTTGACTGGCTGCTTGTGATGACCAGTTGAAGTTTCAGGGGTAGGTTTCGGAGGTTTAATCCAGTCGTCACCAGGGTGGCGGCGTGGCATATCTCCAGAACCAGGCTGCTTGCTTTTTGGCTGTCTTGGCCCTGGTCTTCTCTTTCTATTCCTTCTTATGGGTGGCCGTCTTCCTCGAGGTCTGCGGGTGCGCTGCTGCCACCTGCGAGTTGGCCGAAATCTGGCTGGCCGCCGCTGAGGCCTATCTTGATGCATTGGACGACGAGTCAAAGGTTTTCTATTGCGCCGTCTCAAACTAGGCCTACTAATGGGCGGTTGTCTCCGCCGGGGCATTCTGGTAGGCTGCTGTCTCCGTTCATGCCTGCCAAAGAGCGATTGTCTCTGTCGACGTCTTGTGATGGGTGGCTGTCTTGTTTGATGTCTACGAATCTGTGGTTGTCTTCTTCGAGCTGCTGGGCGTCTTGTTGGCTGGCTCCGAGCTGGATCCCGACGCCTCCTTTGGGCTGCTGGGCGTCTCGCTGGCGCCTGCCTCCGAGTTGGACCTTGGCGCATTGGGCGATTTGTTCGATGGTACCTCCTTTGCAAATTTCTACCATTTAGCTCAAGTCTCTAAACAAGATATGGGACAAGCAATAATGAACATAAACAAATATCGAAAGCTGACAACCATTGAAAACAAGCCAGAAGCAAAGAATTCTATCACCTACCACCAAGCTCTCGTCAGGGCGCTGATTATGTATAATCTGAACAACCGACTTAGAGAGAGTCTCTTTATCGAGAGCATTGTTTTCACCTTGATCATAACGAACATTCGAGAGAAGATTGTCCGTGGAGTTCTCAGTTGCCCCCAGATCTAGATGAATTTGATCAGCAATCGCCACTAACACAGGGAGGAGTAAAAATGCAGGAAAGAGTAATAATGGAATGGCCGGATGCTTCATGATTTCAACTTCGACTACATATCATGTTGGCAGGGTGCAATATAAATGATTGTGTTGAGTTCAATTGGGATCGATTTTTAGTCACATGAACTATCCGCTCGTTCGTACTTTCAACAGAGCAGCCGAGTTCTCCTAGAACCTCTGGATCCCACCTTAAGATCACAGTCTGAACTGAGTGATTGCTCTACATACAGAGTTCTTTTAGTTCTACAATACAATGAAAAACTATGGTATTCTTCTTGAGACACAATTACGCAGCTATGATAAATGGAATGCTAGTCAGTGAAAGAACCAGCATTGAAACAATTATTATGCAACGAGTTGCTAATAATTCAGGATGTTGGATTGGACAGGAATATCTCACTGGGACGCCGTAAACAATGTGGGGGAGGAAAGCAGAAAGAGGGCGGCAGCAGCGTAATAGTTGTATGATCAGCCTTCCCTGAGGTTCATTTCACACCGAACATCCTTATTGGGCCTCTTTGAACGAAGTATGAATCACAGATTTTGATATCAGGAGTTATTGCTCTTTTGAGGTTACTGATTCGGTACATAGGGATCTCGATAATGGAAGATGCTTATTGCTGAGTTCCATTCTATGATGAAGCAGTTTGACTGCTATCTCCTACTCATATGTAATACATGGCAACCGGTGATCAGACGAGCCCTTTGGTGAAGGTAATACTACTTGGCTGTTGGAGAAAAGAAGTACGAGGAGAATGCTGTTTAGTCCTCTGGGGACACATTATCATTCAAGGTCATTGGCTTAAGCATGTTTGGATATCTGTAACAACAGTGTTGGGCAGACTGGCACGGTGCCCCGATTTTATTGGTATGGTTGTCGTGCAAAAGAGAAATGACAACATGCATTTTGTGAGAGAAGACTGTTGACTTTTGTGTTAGGGCATGAAATGAAAATGAAAATGGTATGCGAGTAGAGATAAATTTATTGACACATGATCTTTGAGAGTGACGGCGACTTTTCATACAAAGGGGGCCTCATTTAGAACACTCCAAAGCGTAATAATGAGTATTTCCATCCGAGCCCACAAGTATCAACCCCTTGCTCTTTTCTGCACCAAATGACACATCGAAATTCGTCCCAAAATTTACACTGCTTGGCGGCCCATCAATTGTCAACACCTCTTTCCAAATATCCCCATCTGCATTCTTGAATACATGAACTTTACCATCTGTTTCCTTAAGGAGTGTCCCAGCAAGCATGATATCACCATCAACTGCAACTCGGGCTCCCATTGCATCACCTGGATTACCAGCGGATGCAGTAATTTTCTGCTGAATCACATATTCTCCAGTACTCAATGATCTGGTGTAGTAATATATAGCTCCAGCCTTGTCCTCTGCAGCAGGGCATCCAGCTAGCAAACTTCCATCATCAGTCAGTTTCAGATCGGCACCAAACCATCCGTTGCAGTCAGGATTGGTGATTACTGAAGTTTTGCTCCACGAGTTGGATGAAGCATCATATTCATATATAAATATCGCTCCTTCGTCATCATCACCATATAGAAGATCACCCACAGCAAGAACCTGTCCTTTTATTGACACTGAGGTACCAAGCCATTCAACATTCTTATCAGTATCGCCTGGAATGAGCTTTGCTTCTTCCAGCCAAGTACGTCCATCTCGCCGATAGATGTATACTGACCCAATATGCCCTGACTTGCCATTTTCTGGCACACCAATAATCAACCGAGACTCATCAATGTCAACAACGATTCCAAACTTTTTGCCTGCTCTACCAATATTCAAGGCACTAGGGCCTATGTGTGCAGTCCGAATCCAGTTTCCAGCAGAATCATTTCCATACACATATGCACCTCCAGTGTTCTTTCCATCATATCTCTCCTTCATGTATCCTACCGCAGCCACATTGCCAGAGATTGCGGCAGTGTTGACCATATGACTGAATCTAGTTCTTGTAATTTCCTGAAAGCTTCCACCGGAATAGGAGAGAAACTGAATATCTATGTTGTCTCTCGTTACAATAGCTGTATCTCCATCTATGGCCACAACATTAGCACATCCCTCTGTGCAGTTCACTGCGTGTTCTGTACGCTCAACGAGGGTAGCTTCAAACTCCGTGCATGTCACTGTCAAGGCTGTAGTCTTTTGGTCCTCTGTATCCGCAGTGACAGCAGTTTTTTCTGGGGCATTGGTCGTGGTTGTGGTAGTACTAGTACTTGTGTTTGCCGTAGAGTCTGGAGTAGCTTTCTGTGGAACCGCTGTTGTTATCGTTGTTGCCATGCTATTGCGTTGAGTCGAGTCTTCTTCTTGGGGTCGGTGACGTCGACGAATAGTTTTGTATCGCCTTGTTACCATACAGCCCTGAGGCAAGTCCTCACCTAAATGCTTGTTTGCCTTCTCAACAAAGGCTGCACACTCATTTGAGTCGACATCTTTTGGGATTTCAACACAAAGGACCGTGTCTACATTCTTATCACAATTGTTTTCTGTGACGACTACCTTGAATTTGGCTTGGATGCCACGAGTGAGGACATCGAGGCAGTCTCGGGTGTTGCTGTTCTTTCCTTCGAGTACAACAGAGACGTCTCCGCAGTCAGTGGGAGGATAATCTTTGCCGTAGGGTCTATTGCGTTGATTATAGTTTCTTTCTTGATAGCGGGTCCAACGTTCATAATCCCTTCCGCCATAGGGTTCTGGTCCTGGGCTAACAGCAATAATAGGCCCGCGATGTCCGCTCCAGTGTTTATCATAGTGTCGATTGCTCATGATGGTCGGAGGTCTCCGAATTGTTGGGTATGTCCTGGGAAGACGGCGTCTGCTTGGAGGCAGTCTCCTTGATGGAGTATGGTACCCTTGTTGAATGTCTCCATCCTTTAGCCTGGGCCTCTAATAAAGATAGATGGGGTAAATGATGAGCATTGAATGAGACCAAAACAAGCTTGACTGAGAAGTCTGACTTTCTCACCACCTGGCCATGGGTTTTGACTGGTATATTATTGACAGTTGAGTTAGAGGCGGTCTCGTAACCACGCAGAAAGTTTTTATCTGCTTGACGGCGGCCATTCAAGAGAAATGTGACCGTGGTGACGTTCTCAAGTCCCCCCAGATCTTGTCGAAACTGCTCAGCACCAGCAGTTACAAAAGTAGGAAAGAGCACGAGCGCAATGGCGAGATGCTTCATGAGTCTTCTTATCATATAATGATTCTTTTGATTGAGGCTACGGAATCAATTCTATTTATTGATGGTTAGCTTTGTGTTGTCTTTATGATCAAACATTGCTTTGAAGTTGGTCAAATAATACTGATGTGTGATCACTTTTTATTTGAAGAAAGGAACGCAATAATTTGTGTGACTAATAAATACCAGCAAGATGGTGGTAGTTGGTGGTAGTCACAACTCACGATAGTGTGAGTTGCGGTGAGTCTCACCGTGATTGGTTTGTAGTTTGCAGCTACCTCTCTCTAAGAGAGAGCTCTCTCTCTAGAGAGCTCTCTAGAGAGCTACCTATCCACCCGAACCGTTTCTCTCAAGCACGTACGATAGTGAGTCGTGGAGAGTCTCAGCGCGATTGCATAGGAGGTCTAGCGAGCATAGCTACCTACCATACGTTTTACCACGGAACATTTCACTCACAGAAACAGGAACACCACATTTTCGTGGGATACAAGCACAGGTTGTTCTTGATCATGATCATCTTTCCAGGATTCCCAAGAATCCACAGCTATAAACTATTTTAGCAGCCAAGAGCTTGAGATATAATGACTCTAGAGACAAGTAATTTCCTTAGAGTTTTGTATGTACATGAGCTTGTAATCTTGCAGTGGTGTTAGTACCTTCAAGTCTAACGCTAGAGATCAAGTCTCAAAAAAAGGCTCAAACATTTTATCAAATCTGTGAAGATTGATAAGCATGTGTGTGGCAAGGCAATTTCAATCAAATCAGTCAAATCAATCAAAGCCTAATGTTGCTCTCTCAAACGAAGCCAGCAGGGTTAAAGCAACTGGGGAATTTTTCATCCTAAGCAAGCATGTGTAATGTTTTTCAAACGGGTTCATCACTGGCCGCAAGCGACGAGTCAGTTCTGTTCAAGTCTTGGTTTCTGTCAACAACTTCTTCGAGTTGAAGTAGCCAGTCTGGTACCTCTCGGTCATTAGGATCTTCACCGCTCAAATTAGGTACCTCATCGCTGGCACTAGAAGAGTCGGGGTCGATGGGATCTTCGCTGCTTGCAGTGGAAGGATCCGAGCGGGCATAGTTTTCATTTTTGAAGCTTGAATGGCGACGTATTGTCTTGTATCGCCTTACAACCTTGCAGCTCTCGGGCAACTCGTCACCTAGATACTTGTTGGTATCTTCCAAAAAGCCTATGCACTCATCAACATAGATATCATCAGGGACTTCAATGCATAGGACTGTGTTTTCATTGTCATTGCAATTTCTCTCTTGCTTCACGTCCACCTGAAATTCATCTTGGACTCCTTCAACAAGGACGTCGAGGCAGTCTCGGGTATCACCGTTTAACCCTTCCAGTTGAACAGAAACATCTCCACAGTTGGTGGTGGGGGCATCAGGAGAACCGCCTCTTGGGTCACCTTGGTCATCGGAAGGCCTATATCCTCGTCCATCGTAGGGCCACGAAGTTGGATCTCCCCAATCATACGGATCATATCTCCATCTATCCCACTGGTTCCTGCCATAACCATAGCCCCAGCCTCTGCCATCGCCCCTCGGATACTCCTCATGATGACGGTCAGGCTCTGTCCAGGTAGTCCCTGTATGCTCTTCAGGCTGGTACTCTTCAGGTCGATATTCTTCATAGCCGGGGCCTCGGCTCTCTCTCCATGTGCCCCATTCATTTTCATGCTGACGTCCTTCAATAACAGTGTCCGCAGGGGCGTGTCTTGCAGTGCCCACAGTTTGGCCCTTTTCATCGAGAAAGCTGTCTCCAGGGCGGAAGTAATATACCACCTTCTCGCCCCTAATGATCTTGTCACCGGGACGAAAAGATCCTGTTACTTCGCGATCTCTTCCATCACGCCCAGGGCGGACTACTTTGTCATGAGGCCTCTTTTCATATACTGGTCTACCTCGTCGCATGATTTTGTTGACATTTTTGTGATGAATATGCGTTGTTTTAGGATGAGGGTGCTTTGGACCAGACCTTTTCCCTTGTGGCCTGCCTACGACATGAGGGTGCTTTGGACTAGTTCTCTTCCCTTGTGGCCTGCCTATGATATGAGGGTGCTTGGGACGGCGCGTTTTCAATGTTGGCCTTGAAATTTTGGGCCTGTGCGTAAGACGCTTTGGGCGATGCGTTTTTACTGGCGGCCTACGGACAGGGTGCTTAGGGCGATACGTCTTCACTGGCGGCCTACGGACAGGATGCTTTGGGCGATACGTCTTCACAGGTGGTCTGCGGACTGGGTGCTTTGGGCGATACGTCTTCACTGGCGGCCTACGGACAGGGCGCTCAGGGCGATACGTCTTCACTGGCGGTCTGCGGACAGGGTATTTCGGCTGATATGTTTTCATAGGCGGCCTTCTGGTGGGGGGCCTTCTAGTTGGAGGTCGTCTAGTTGGAGGTCGTCTAGTTGGAGGCCGTCTAATAGGCGACCGTCTTGCTACAGGTCTGCGGGTAGGCGGTCGCCTCATATGAGTTGGCTGGAATCTCGTAGGCTGCCGCCGAGGCGGTCCTCCTCTCATTGGTCCACCTATCGGACGACGCATTGGGGGACGCCTAGGTGGTGGATACTTCAGTTGTAGCTCTCTACCTTTTAGATCAAGTCTCTATCAGAAACAAAACATCGTTTGCATTGTGGTACGCATCATGTAAGTAATATTATCAATGGCAACAAGCTAGAACAAAGAGGCAATCACTCACTGCCGGGCTCTCCTGGCCACGAAGTTTATTCTCAGCTTCAATGGCAATGGAGTTGGAGGGAGTTTCAAAGCCACGGAGATTTCTTCTCTCCCCATGGCGAAAGTTAGAGGAAGGACCGTCATTGGCATTCTTAACTTCTTCTAGATCGTTGACCTGATCATACCCACCAGCTGCAAGCCCACCAAATAGCATAAGTAGTTCAATAGTAAGAAGCTTCATCTTCCCTTTTGAAAGCAACAATCTCTATTCATAGTTGTTTTGTTTCTCAAGTTAGCTTTGAATTTATGGGATCAATCACTTTTGTACTCATATCCCTCTTTTTTCTCTCTAGAGAAAGAATAGACTACAGAGCTGTACTTCCACATCGAAAAGAACTGCTTTCTGGGATACCATCATACTACAAGATTACTCGAGTCTTGTTCTTGTGCCCTGTGGAATGTCTTTGTGGACTTTTTGACTAATGAGTGAAGTTCAAGTTCTAGTAAATATTTAGCATGTAGCGGCTCTGGATATGCAACTATTCCATTCAAGTGATTTGTCTCCTATCTTCGTTATGTGGGATTAATTTTGACTGCTGTGCACGGATGTTGGGGTTCTCTTACCGAGATAGAAGCACTAAAGAGGTGATGTTACGGCAGAGTACAGCAACCAGTGGCTGCTAAATGCTTGGGCAAACTTGTGACATTGAAATAGAAGGATGGATTAATGCATTGGTTTATTTCAATGTAGTATCAACATATCAAAGTAGAAATTGGACTACGAGCACTCAAATTTGTAGTAATGAGTATTTCCATCCGAGCCCACAATTATCGTCCCTCTGTTCTTTTGTGCATCAAATGACACATCAAAATTGGTCCCAAAATGTACACTGCTTGCTGGCCCATGTATTGTAAACATCTCTTTCCAAACATCTCCATCTATTTTCTTGTATGCATATACTTTACCATCAGTCTCCCTCCGAAGTTTACCCGCAAGCATTATACTTGCATCAACTGCAACCCGTGAACCAATGGCATCGCCAGGATCACCAGTAGATGCAGTGATTTTCTGTTGCATTTCATACTCTCCAGTGCGCATTGATTTGGTATAGTAGTAAACTGCTCCTGTCATATCGTCCACAGCAGGACATCCAGCTAGCAAACTTCCATCATCTGTCAGTTTCAGGTCAGCACCAAACAAACCAGTACAGTCGGTATTGGCAACAACAGAAGTTTTGCTCCACGAGTTGGAAGATGCATCATATTCGTATATAAATATGGCTCCTTCGTCACGATCGCCATGTAGAAGATCGCCCACGGCAAGAATATGCCCTTTGATTGACACCGCTGTACCGAACCACTCTATACCCCTCTCAAAGGAATTATCTGGAACAAGCTTTGCTTCTTCCAGCCAAGTACGCCCATCACGATGATAAATATATACTGCGCCTCTATCCCCAGATATGCCATTTTCTGGCACGCCAATGGCCAACCGAGACTCATCAATGTCAACAGCAAGTCCAAAACTATCATCTGGTTTGCCAATATTCAAGGCACTAGGGCCTATGTGTGAAGTTCGTATCCAGCTCCCAGAAGAATCTTTTTCATACACATTGACCCCTCCAGTATTCTTTCCATCGACCCTCCTCTTCGCATATCCTGTAGCAGCCACAGCACCAGAGATTGAAACAGAGTGGACATGACCAACCGCACGATTCGTTGCAACTTCCTCAAAGTTTCCATTGGAATATGACAGGAATTGAATGTCAATATTTTGCCTTGTCACTCCCTCTTCAGTATAAACAAATTGCCTTGCGACAATTGATGAATCTCCATCCACGGCTACAACATTCGCACATTCCTGTTTGCAGTCAACTGCTTGATCTCTATGCTCAATCAGAGTAGCTTCAAGCTCTGTACATAGTATCGTTGAAATTGTAGTTGTTGGAGCATCAGTCATTGTTGTGGTTGATGTTGTCACTGGGGCCTTGGTTGTGGTTGATGTTGTCACTGGGGCCTCGGTTGTGGTTGTTCTCGTTGTAGTAGTAGTTGTATCAGTTTCTGTTGTCGTCGAGGTCGTGGTCGGCATCTGCGTAGTTGTAGCTTCTGTGGACGTAGTTATGTTTGAAGTTGTAATTGGGGACTCAGTTGTTGTCGTTTCTGAGATGGATGTGATGATATGTTCTGTTGTAGTCGAGTCTGCAGTCACAGCTTTTGTAGTGGTACCGCTAGTAGTCGTTACAGATGAAACTGTAGCAACAGTGGAGGAAGCATTGCCAACACGCACTGGCCTTGCTGCGGTCGGCGAGCTCGTTGTAAAGTCCTCGAAAGATGTTGCGCTTGTCGAAACTGATGTGCCCGTTGGAGTCGTTGTTGAAGGTAAAGTGCTTGTAGTTGTAGTAATGTCCTTATCCAAAAGTGCAAATGCCAACACCAAAGTTATCCCCAAGAAAACGAACAGTAAAATGATGCCTACCACAATTGCAGGTTGATAACGTTGCCAAAATGAGGGCGTCCTACTATGATCACTCGTAACTGGAATCGCATCATACACTGTAGGCTCTTCTTGGTCCACAACGAGTTGAGCCTCTACTTCATAGAAGGTAGGAGGATTCTCAGGTGCGGAAGGACCCTCATCTATTTCATCTCTTTGAGGAGGCAGTGTGGAAGATGTAGTTGGTCTGACTGATTCCACCAACGGTGGCCGTTCATGATTGGATTGTTGGATTTGTGGCTGCGGGGACGGGGAACCTGCATTTGTCAAAACAGGCGGCTCTTTTGGAGCTTCTTCATGATGTGTAGAAGCAGAATATCGATGATCTCTGCTATACCAACCAAAAATAGATTGCAGATATCCATGCGGCAAGGGTTCATCACCACTGTTTTGCACACTATCTGGATATGCCTGAGGTGTAGGTGCATCAATATTGCCGGGCAAGACTGCTGGAAATGTCACGACCCTTTGTTCCTCTTGGTCGATAGCATTTGAATTTGTAGGGAAAGCAGCAGCACCTGGAGTTTGAGTAAATATTAAGTTTGCTGCCTCCATTGCTTCAATAAGTTGCTGCTCGGTTGGCTCAGGGGTTTCAGAGAGGATGATTTGGAGAAATTCATCGTAATTGTAACCACAAAATCCAGCCTCATCGCCGTCACCATGACGGGAATCGCCATCGTGACTCTGCTCAACATCATCGCCACAGCGATTAATGACATCGCCATCGCCATGTTCTTTGTCTTTATTACAATTCATGCTATTGTTCTATTATTATAAGCCTTTCCATGTGAGGTAAAATATCTGGCGGACCTGTTGCTCTCATGTCCATGTTCGATGTGGGAATCATCTTGTGATCTGACATGGGGAAAGCGAAGCGCTTTCCATATCCGTCCATCTGCCGCCATCCAGTCTACCATCTTCTACCATGCCGCCGATGCCCCGACCGCAGCGATAATTCAGCATGCATCATCAATTGTTGTTTGAGACGATACTGCCAAAGGATCAGGAGAGACGTTGCCACTGCCAGGAGAGACGTTGCCACTGCTGCCGCGCGTGTGCTTATGGTACAAATATTTACTAACTGGCTCTAACTGGTCTTTATGTCATCTTTTGATAATTGCACGTAGGAACTGATAGTATTTCACCTACTCATACCAGAAGATACCATAAGCGGTTCCCGACGGAATCCACTGAATTCAGTGGATTCCACTGAATCTCTAGTGGATTACTTGTCCCCACGTATCTTTGGTTCTAGGCGGTTTCACGCGACG
>JALLOX010000045.1:0-18566 GCA_036939695.1 Thalassiosira ordinaria | reverse complement strand
GAGGGATGTGAGATGGCATGGTAAAGATTTGCTGGGGGACCAAAGAGGGAGGCTCTAGATTTGACACATCGGACATTCACTATGTACTCTAGAGGTACCATATTGCAGATAGGTACCCTAATTGCCCTACCTCTCTATGTATTTTTAGAGCTGTAACACAACATACATAGTCCTCATGCGCGATATGTATGTAGGTACATAAATACCTCCCTTGAGGACATTCAGACTCTATGAAGGTTGAGAATCCCCGTGCACGCGCGCGTCCAGGCCGAAACGGCAATGTGCCAGATAAGCAAAATCCGGTGTGTTCGACCATGAACGCCGCCGTAGTAGCCCACAAAATTGAATCGACCACAACGACCCCCACCCCCAACCATCATTCAAGTCTTGAAGACGATGCATTCACAATGCATATTGTGCTTTGAATCACTGGAATCGGACGTCAGGAAGCTGAGATATGCATGCTCACTGGTTTGTATGGGAGTTGTTAGTAATTTTGGCGGACAATGTCGAGCATCGTCCGCCGAAAATACTAGCCTTCCACCATACAAACCATTGAGCATGCATTCCTTGGCCAATAAAGGTCCAATTCGCAATGTTCAAGACACAGTGTGCATTAGAAATGCATCCTCTACAAGATCTGTACATCGGTTCATGCATTTGGTCGGCAGAGAACATTTCGATTTTGACGGCTAGCATGGTATTGTTGTTAGCCGGGAAGGTGCCAGATCGCGCATCTGGCACCTTCCCATTGTGTTGTGGGACAATCTACGTTAGCTAAAATACGTGAATTCTCAACCTTCATGTATCGTACCCTAAAATTGTCATAGAAAACGTCGGCACGATGTTTTAAAATTAAATTGTGGTGATGTTTCTAAGGCATAATTTCAAGTGCGGTGATGTTTTCATTTAGGTCATGATGTTTTTAAATATACCAGTTCCTACATTTGTGTTCTCAAGTATGACCTGTGATGTCACTTTCGTATTCAACAATGAAGCAGGTTTTTGTACTAGTTCCTACGTACCTCTTTGAAAACGTTGCGTAGACGTTTTGCGGTAATAGTGTGATGCTGTTTTCTATGGCAATTAGGGTACTCTCTAGAGGCGGTAGGTACAATAATGCAGTTGGAGAGCCAGCCAGGGAATAAGAGAAAGGATGACTTGGGATGACTACAAAATTTCCAATAAACTTGGGTACAATCGTTTCATGTGTGATGACATTTGGAAAGTTGGCGAGAAGAGATTATAAAGGAGGCAAACATTAAACAAGCTCGTCACAGTGCTCGTGTCAGGGCTGAACATAAGATTCGAATTAACCGTGCCATTTGTGTTCAGGTGCGTGGAGGCAAGGATTCTAGGGGTTGCTGAGGTTGAGATGTCATCGTTCACAAATCGAATTGTAGAGACATTTCCCAAATATAATGACTAGTGTTACCCTACAAAACATTGTGCCTCCTCTTAGTTGTTGGTGACTGCAGCCAAACACCATTCCAGCTGGAGTCCAATTTCCAATTATGTGGTGGGTAACGGCCCTTCTTATTCTGGCGGAACACTATCCATTGTAGTCTACCACCAATTACTGCAGTCCCGAATAAACGCGCTGCGATAAACTGTATAAACATTGACTCAACATGATACTTACTGACAGATCCAAGCGCGAGATTGAAAATAGCCTTCGTCCAGTGTTCACTCTTCCAAATTCATAAGATTGTTGTATGTAGCATCACATGGCAAGCCGCCCTCGTTCTCAAAGAAAGAAATGACTACATCTTTCCGTAGAGGCTTGAACTGTGCCTCCCAACTATCTTTGTTGCTTCTGTCCATACAGAATGGACATTTCCCCTCCACAATTGCCCTGCCCCACAAATGAGTGGGAGTGGTCGAGGTCTCCGGACGCCAGATGCCAGATAATGGCATATTCTTTCATGCAAGCAGCCCTTGCGCAAACAGAATAGATTAAGGACAGCCATCTGGTCAGAAACCTGGCAAATCTGAAGTCTCTGCTTCATTGCCGCAGTGAGTGGGTAGCTACGAGCCATGTCGTTGGTTGAAGCTCTAGTTGCTGTTGGTGGATCAAATGCCATGTTTTCAAACGTAGCTGCATTCACCTGCCCATCATCATCATCAGTGGGCACCTCATCCATATAAAGAAATGTGCGACGCGTCAATTGGATATGAGCACAGATTCCATCAATTGTCTCCATGACGGAAAGCTGATGCTGGCGTCCAGAACGATCCCTACGTTGGACATAGGTTGCGATCGAGTCAGACCTTTGGTGCTCTTGAATGTATTGTGCATCCGGGTGGTCGACTCTGAGGTCAGCAAATGATGTGGAAACCATGGCCCTTGGGTCAAAATCTTCAATGGATGTTTTCTGTGTGAAAAGGTTGATAAGATGAAACTTTTCATCCTTGTCTATCAGACCGTGGATGTGTACAACATCCGAACTAATCCCCTTCTCGTCAAGCTTGGATTCGAGTCCCTTAACAGGATTGTGCATTAGTCCTAGCCGCCTCGTGTTGGCAAATGCAAATGCATTGCTTTCAGTAGTAGCAAGGTGTTCCACGATGGCGGATAGACTTTTAGTGTAGGGGGGGTAACAGAAATCTTGAAGTACGTCTTATGGTTCCCTAGATGGGACTAGTGAATGTTAAGGCCGTCAACTTCTTGTGACTAAGATCGCACCCCAAGCACCGCATCTCTAGGATGGGGTGCCAGGATTGTGGACAACTTAATTCCGGTACTAATGAGGGACTCGGGCTGCGGAGCGGCCGTTTCACCTTTTGGGTGCGTATGGCGGTGGGTGGGCCGCCCACCGTACGTCCTCAGTCTTATGTCACATCCTCTGCCAATGCTTCCTCAGTAACTAGCCAAAGCAGTGGAGGATTGTACGCTGGTGCTTTGACCATTGGTCCCGCTCTATCCGGTACCGGTCGCGAAGCTTCTCCAACAAAGCTAGTAGCCTTTTCTTTGTTTTCCTTCCCATCTTATGTAAACACCCCAGATCTAGTTCTGCAACAAACTGGTCCTGGTAGGCAAGTACCTCAGCTTTATTCTGGACATACCACGTGATCTGCTCTGTTAGCTGCTTGTCCTCTGCAATCATGTACTTGCTGGAGGGGCCATAGAGTATCTCGTTCCTGGTTTTCCAAATGGGCTCTGTCCACTTGTCCCAAACAAGGCTCAGGAGCAAGTTCATCCTCCTGTTGGGGTGTTTCGACCCTGCATCTTTGATGGCCTCTTTCCACTTTGTCGCAATGTAGCCTCTCTGGAGAAGAGAGGTGCCTATTCTGATTTGTTGGTCTATGGCTTCGCGGATACACTGGGTGTGTGTCTTCCTATGGAAGGTCTTCTTCTCCTCACTCTCGGTTTCTAGGACATGGCATACTGCTTCCATCACCGCTGATGGTATCTTGCTTGTCTTACATGCCTTCTTCAGTGCCAGTAGGGATTCTTTCCGTGTTGCTTTCATAGTTGGATGGGAACACTGGAACAAGTGTGTCATCGTCTCATCATCACACTTGCACATGCTGATCCCTGTCACAAATTGTCGCATGTGCATAATTGGCAGCCAGCAATGCATAACTTTCATTGTTTGCATTCGCTTGGTTTGTGTGAGCTTACGTCTCACTGTTCCAACTGCTCTCCAGTGCACCATGTCGAATGTATCGTTGCTCCATTTGAATCGTTTGCGGCAGTACTTCCGCATGGGGGGGATATGTTGTGCTGCATGTATTGCCTGTTTGTGCTTGGACGTAATCCATTCACTCCCTATTCGCAACATGGCTCTAGATCCCTCGTATGGTGGTTCTAAGACACCTCATGTGTCTATGATGCCTCCTTTGAGGACCGCCTTTGTTGTCTCGGTTGCTATCTGATCGCAGGCAATATTAATCATGACTTCCTTTGGTGGTGGGCCCTTCTTCCGTCCAGCGTCAGTTGATTTGTCTGCTGGTGAGGTGGTCGGTTTGATACCAAAGGTTGTGTTGATTTCCAACTCCACATATGTGGAGCTATCTGACGATGTGTCTTGTTGCATAGTGGCTTCCTCTCGGAGGTGTTCCCGCTCTTCCTGCCATGCTTTTTTCTTCTTGCCTTTGTTGCTATCCTGGTGGCCATAGACATGTCAACATTTGACTGTGTACTTGGTTGTAGACTTGAGGTAGTGTATTGCTAGGACTAGATCTGCATCCGGTGCTATCATTGCTGATGGTGCTTTTGGTGCCGTCTCACTATTGATGATGTTGCGCTCATTGTCGCACCATTGCTCTACCTCTTCTGGTGTCATCCCCAGATACTCAATGTCTTTGAGTGTTCTATAAATGCCTTCAAGCTCTGATCGGTGCGACAAACACGAGTTCACGTCGCACATTAGGTAGCAAGCTGATTTGTACTGATCAGGCCCTGTGGACGTTAACCAGGCTGCTGCTGATACCCGTTTGTGAAGGTGTACGGACCCATCGCTCCCAGCTGTAATGGAGCCTTTCCATCCTGGATCAATGGTGTTGTATACCTCCTTTCCCTGCGGTAACAGGCTTGTTGTTTGATGGATGGTGCTGGCAAACCTTTTGTGGGTCCAAAGCTTCTCTCCAACGCGTTGGTGGTTGATGGGGTGGCTGTCCAGTGGAACCTTATCAACGTCTCTGAGGTATGTGTAGAACCCATGGTGTTGACGGCGGAATTCCTGGAGCTTGTCCCCATTTACACCTCTATTGAATATACTATCTGTTGTCATGTATGACTCCCACCACGTGTTGCGTTCGACTGCGTGCCACTGGTCCAAAGGTTTGTCCAGGTCCAAGCTGTTGCTAGCTCTCTGATAAGGAGGCACTCGCAAGAAAAATGCTGCCTTCAAGAGTTTGTGGAATACTGTCCAACACTTCTTGGGTGGGCATGGTTGCCGAGGCCATTCCAAGTCAGAGCCTGCTTGCCAGGTTCCATCTAACACATCCGCAGGGATGAACTTTCCAGCCGTGTGTGTCAAGTCGGCAATGGTGATTACTCGCAGGTAGAGACGGACTGTGTTTGCCATCTTCAGTTGACCTGTTGTCACTCCATTGATGCAACAAAATACCTCAATCAAGGATTTGTCCCCCTCTCACTGTAATTGTGGTGCCCGAACTTTCTCAACCAAAGGCTTGCGTCAATGTCGCTCAATCATTCCCGGAGGCTGATGAGCATTCCTTGATCCACGTACGCTATTGGCAGCGTTGCATCCTCCATTATGGGGGTCACAAAGCCAGTTGTCATTTGGATGCAGTCAAGCGTGGTTAAGAGATTGTTGGCCACCGTCTCATCCCATCTGAGTGCCTCGAGTAGGTATGGTACTTGGAGTTGGTCCTGTAGTGTGTAGGTGTTTGGCATTTCCATGCCTCCATATTCCACTGGTCCATACACTACTGCGTCTGGGATATTCCTATTGATGCGCATTGGGGGGTAGAATGCTGCCCGAATCATCCCATCAATGGTTGTGCATTTGTCCTGTGGTAGACTTGCAAGATGTAATGGATATGAGAGCTTTGGGACCAGTCATTGCTGAAGTGTCTGACACACTTCCTTCTCGCTAAGGTGTGCTGCTGCAACCTTATTGCACAGCTCTTTCACCATCTTTCTCACGTGTTGGAAGGTGTGCTTCATACTTCCATCAGGGCAGCACCTGAAGCCCAAGCCCTCTTTGGGTTCGTCTGGGTGCATGTAGCCGATGACTGATATCGCTCCCTGTCCGTCTTCCATGACTATCACCTCGTCTGTTGCCGTCACCAATGTGGCTTCGCCATTGATAAATTTCCAAGCCAGGATTCTCCAATGCGTCTTGTGTAATGCAAGTGAACCACCAGTGAGTGTCACTAACTCATTCCACACTTTGGCACTCTTCTGCAGCTTGGCCACTGCCTCTTCGATGGGTTGCTGGCTCCCATACTCTGCTAAGGTGTGTCCATCAGCCATCAGTGTTGTCTACAAATGCTATGCTGTTGTGTCAAATGGCGCGTTTTCCTGTACAGCTATTAAGGTGGAGGCCTGGGGCGACATCCGAGTGAGCCTGGAGGAGTATTGAGCTTTGTTGGGCGTAGAGTCATGGGACATCACCCTTCCCTTGGATTTCTCCGTCTAGCTTGGGTTCTTCCGGTTCGTTCTGGTATGTTGCCTCTGAAACTCCCAATCCCGTTTTGACGTGGCGTTTGATGCCTTTTACTATGAGCCCTCTGCACTTCAGAAGGTTCTTGTCCACGTTCCTTTTCAGAGCATAGATGTTGGACTGTCCTACCTGCATTCTTTCGAAGCATGTTTTCAAGTCGTGGCTTATTTCCACTACCGTGCTTCGTTTTGCACGCCCACATTCAAATGCCAGGAGTTTGATCAGGCCTGCATCAATGGAGGTTCTATTATTCTTGCAGCTGCCCCATCGCTCATCAGACAGTCCATGTTGCTCTGAAATGGCCTGCATCTGTGTGGCAAAGAAGAATTTGAGTGCTGTGTTGAAATCAGCTTCCAATAGTCCGATGATGCGTAGCATGTGGATCTTGCGAATGCCCTTCTTCTTCTCCAACATAACGTCAATCTCGCGGAGCCATCTGTTGTTGATGAATCCGAACATGAAGGGCAGACTGATCATGATGCATAAAAATTTGGTGCAGTAGTCACTTGATGCTAGTGCTTTCCAAATTGTGTAGTGGAGGCCAGCTGGTGAGGACAAGGTGGATTCAGTGGCAACTTTGAATGCATACTGGAACTGCTCCTTGGACATGACTCCCACTACTGGTGGTGACCCTTTCTCTGCCTCTGTCTTCATTCCTCTCTTGAACCATGCTGCCATCACTTCACTCACCGCATGTTCTGTAACGAACTTGCCCTCTAGTAGTAGGTCTGCTGCTGTGGATAGTCCCATCTCTTTCTTCAACTCTGACATGATGGGGCCAGTGTTGGTCCCTCCCTCAATTTCAGTCTGTTGTAGATGGCATTTATTTCTTTCCAGTAGCGTAGTCTCAATGTTTGACTGAGACGTTACATCCTTTCACATTACTGCAGGGATCTGGAGCACCTCATCGAGCACATATCGATTGCTGACACCAAGGCAGTCATTGCATCTGTTGGTATCGGGGACGCCTTGTCCGGTCTATACGAACCATCTTTGGTGTGGCGGTATACCTCAACCTCCTCTCCTGAGTTGTGGTAGAGTTTGTTGGTTGTAAATGAGTAATACCAGTCCAGTACTTTGGTGATATGGTACCGGTCGCCTGAGTCCTCGACCAATGCCTGCAATTCATCCTTGGGTAGCACTTTGAGAGTGTAATGTCTATAGAACGTGTCGTCTCCTGCAGAGGGGTACGCTTTGAAGTTGCCTGCAGTGTAATGGTAGAGTTCATTTGCCTTGCTAGAGAAGAACCAATCATGCTGTGGGATCTGGATTCTGTCCACTGGGCGGGATCTACCTTTCGTAACGGCTGATATCTTCCTGTTCACTGATCTGGACTCAGAAACTCTTAACATAGTCTTTAGTCCTTTCTCCCAGTCTTCGTCCCCGTCTGATTTGGCTCGTTCTTTGGCCTCCTTCTTCGGCCATTCAATTCTCTCCACCTCCGCATCCTTCTGTGCATCCCAAAGCGTTTTCCAGTGCCTGTGCACTTCCTTCCTCATCTCTGCTGGTGTGAATTCCTCAAATGGGGAGAGGTCTACTTCCATGTCTTCAGCACGGCGTAGCAATGCCGGCGTGTAAGGTGCCCTTCTAACTTTGCAGTCCAGGATCATGCTAAAAAGTATCAGCATCTGTCCACAGATTGTTAAGTTGGCACTACGCATGTACCCATACTTCTTCTTCCCTACCTTCTTGGCCATGATCAAAGCTATTTCTTTGATCTCTTTGTCCAACTGTTAGTAATCATAAATGTTGCGTTGGGTGTCTCCATATTTATGGAATGCATTTACAAGTTTGAAGACTCTCTCCTTAATTTTGTGACTCTTGAACTCTTCTATGACCGCCTCTAGGAACTTTGCAGCTTTGTCTCTTTGTTCAATGCGGAATTCTCTAGCGTGGAGTTCCATTGGTTGATGGATGATTCCTTTGTAGAGTAGTTTGGAATGGAAGTCAATATACGCTAGTGTGTGGTCGGAGAATGCACCTTCATGAGTTCCCAGGTATCCTATTCTGGCTATGGCCTGGACTAGGCTTGGGTCAACTAAGATGTGATCAAGCCTTTTGGAGCCATAGATGTAGGTTCTTATTGGTGCTGGGAACTTCTCATGGTAGTGGTCCACTAACTGTGCGTCAGAGATGAATTGCCTGAGTTCGTGGTCAATCTCTTTGTGGTGGCTGGTATCTCCATTTGCATCCATCATCACTATGGGGTGGAAACCTTCCTGTTGCTTCTATGCTATCAGCTTCTGTAAGTCTTTCTGCAGTTGCTGCCTTGGGTCTGGATCTGTAATCCCTGACTCCCTCATACCCTTGTACTGATGCATGAATGCAGTGTTTGCCCCTGGGTTATCGGATTTCTTGTGGCATACTCTGTACGCGGAGATGACCAGGATCCCTTCATCCCTTCCGCCTCTCATTGTGAACCATGCAAATCGCCCCCACTTGTCCTTGCCTTGGTCCTTAATCCGCCCTGTTGAGTCTCCATTCACTGTCAGGAGTGATCCTCCTGGTTGGTATTCTGTGTTATAACTTGCTGGTGCTGCTGCATATGCTGTTGGTGAGTGGCCAAAGTTGATATCCATCATTAGGTCATACTTCCATCTGTTGCCAGCACTCCATGGCTTGTTAATTTCAGTCATACCCATTACATTAATCCCTAGTTCTCTTATGCAATCTATCTCTGTTGCAACCTCAAATCCTTTACCTAAATTTGTTCCATGAATGTTATGAAATGCATATCGTTCTATGCCATCCCCCTCTCGTCTGGCGACCAGTGGATCCCCGGCGGGGTCTATGTTATTATATGTACAATGTCTTTTGCCAAGCCATCTAGCTACTGTGCCTTGGTCAGGACGGTGAAGTGGGCAGCTGAGGCACATGGTGTCTCAGCCGTCCTAAGTGTTGGGTGTTGTAGCCTAGCTGCCCTCGCCCCGCCTTCGTCTCGCTGCTTTGACTGAAGATCCTGCTTCGGGTGGCCATTGTTTGCGCAATGAGCTGGCCTTGAGTACACATTCTTATGGCCCCTTTCTTTCCTATTCCTTTTCCAATACTAAAATCCTGGGAAGTGCCAGTCATGCTGGGTGGTTCATAGCCTTCTGCTAGGAGTGTTTCAACTATCTCTGAGCTGTCATCCCCACTCAGTAGGGTAGTCTCCATTGATGACTCCTCCGCCTGTGACTTTGCTGCCTCATTGCTCCCGTCTGGTTCACCCTCCTTGGACCCATCTGCAGGTGATTCCTCACGTCTATGCTTATCCTCCCCATCTTTGCACTCTGTGTTGTCCTCGCTGCTCCCATCACTACTGTCCTGCTCAGAGGACGAGGGAGGTGATAACTCAGAGCGGCAACTTTGGAGAAAGCGGTGGCGTTTGACACATGTTGGGCACAAGATTGGGTCGCCTTCTTTGAGGAAGGGCAGGCATCTTTCGTGTATGTTGCCCTCGCACCTGGAACACTTTTTCTGTGTTCCCACTCCCTTGCATACAACACAGCTCCTATCCACTTTGTCCTCACTGCTACTGTCGATCCCAGATGACGCTGCTGACATTGCTTGTATTTCGTCATCCTCTGGATCGTTCTTCTCTGGAGCTTTCAGGGATTAGGGCTGGGGTGCACTGCTTTTAGTTTGCTCCTCTTTTGCCTTGCGCAGAGCCTTCTTCTTCTTGATATCAAATGGGTCAGTCAAGCTAATCTTAAGTGTCTCCAATGTTTGGACTTTACCACTCTCTGTTCTGGCACTCATTCCTCCTATGTGGGGAGACTTCTCATTCGCTGTCTGACGTTGCATCAGAGAGGGGACATCTGCTGTTCCTTGCACTTTGCATGTAATTGTATCTGGCGTCTCTGTTCCCCCATTGATCCTTGGACCTTTGCCTGTGCTGGTGGTTTGGCTGTTGCAGTTGCTTGTACATTGCTGTTTTTGGGTGGATTGGCAAAGTCTCATTTACTATTTGGGGCAGTCGAATTCTGGGGTGTCTGCACATTTGACAGGGTCGAGTTCCTTCACTGTTGTTGATGGTTCATGTATCTACTGATGCCATTGTGCTACCCTCTAATCCTGCTGCTGCTCCATCTGGCTTGGGGTCTTTGCTCTTTTTGCCACTAAGTCCTGCTTCTGGATCGCGCTTGTGCTGGGCCTTCATTATTGCCTGCTTGACTATGCATTGAGCTGTGAGCAATTGCACTTCTTCCTCCTGCATCTCATCCTCCAGTCTGTTGTCCATTGCTAGGATTCTCTCCTCCATTGCTTGTATCTCTGCATCAATCTCCTCTTCAGTGGCTTCAATCTGCTCAGTCAAATCCTTGCTGTCGACTATGCTCCCGCGTCCCATATTCCTCATAAGGGAGTTTACTCGCATTGTTGATTGGAGTTTTCTATTGGAGTTGGTGAGGAGGTGTATATCAGTCCTGCTCAGTTGGGTCAGTGACACCTCCAACATTGCTCTCAGGCCTTGGATGGCATTGTTTGCTCTGACATTGGCTTTGTCTAGTCTGAGTTCATACCTTTGTGTGAGGTCATCCATCCTTTCTGTGTGCTGCTTTGTCAGTTGGTACAGTTCTTGTGAGTGTTGTACTCTCAACTCAGACAGTTCGCTGATAAAATTCCTCTGAAATTCCTCGTCGTGTGCCTGAGACTCTAATGTTATGGTAGAGATTGTGTCTGGCCTGCTGGTATTGGTTGTGAGGGATGCAGCATTGGAGATATTCTCCAGCTCTCCAATTCGGTCTCTCTGCTTGTCCACAGTAGCCTGCTTCAATTGAAGTGCTGCTTCATGATCCCCATTCAGTGCCTGCAGTTCCTTGATCTCAAAGGTTGCCTTTTGGGCCTGGTCCTTCTCCAGTTCCAATGCCTTAGTCAACTCTTCAACTTTGCTTTGCCTTGCCTCCAATTCGATGTGTTCCTCCTCCAGTTCTGCTTCCAATCTTTGGATGTCATCCATGAGGTTCTCCTCCACTACTGCTGCTGTTTCCCTCTCCCTGTCATCAACTTGCTGTGATAGCACTGGTGGGGGCTTTGTTGCTGCATATGGTGGTGGTGACTCCTTTGGTGGTTCAAACGATGGTCTAAGCCCTGCTGGTGTTTTGATATCGTATGGAGTGAGGGGTGTTGGATTGGGCTGTTTCTTTGGTGCTGCAATACTCTCCTTCTGCGAGTGTTGGGTTGGGGTGGCCAAGTTCTAGATCACATGCGTGTCCTGCGACACCGTTGATTCGACTCCTTCCTCCTCCTCAAGTACTATCTTCCCGTCTTCAAGTGCATCAACCAGATGTTTGTCATGCACTGTAATTGTAGAGAAAGAATTGAATTCGTGGAGATGTGATGGTAAGACATACTTCACAACAGCCTGCATAAAATCTATGAGCCTCTTTGTGTCCTTCTTTAATGCGTGGAATTGCCATCTACCGTTCTCAAGGCGTGATATCTTGGTCAGTGGTGAATGAATGCACTTCCCGTTCACTATCTTACTCCCACTCGTGAGGAGGTGTGCTGTAGATAGTAGATATCATGTTGCCGTCCCTGGGGTCATCATCTAAGCATGTGAGAAATGGAGTGGTTGTAAATAAGTTGGCTCTGGGTGGAATCCCAGATACTTTGACATTAACTCTATCTGCCCAGGACTGTTCATGCTCATCCATTGCCTTCATCACTCATTCCATCTCCTCTTTTGTGCTGGTTGGTGTCAATACTAGGCTATACCTTTTGATAGTATGGCAGAATCGGTGGTCTGTGATCTGCAGAGGGATTATTTTCTCTCTCAAGAGTGCATGGTGTTCCTCATGTGCTAGAATTGCCTTCATGTATACCACTCGACTGCCTGCTGAGACTGAGATTCCAATACAAAGTAACTCTGGGTTGAGATCTACTCCATTGATCTTGCTGCATTCCATGAGTTCTGCTTTTGTATGTGCATCATCATCTTCATTGTAGCTATTGACAATCATTATGGCTGGCTTATGTCCATACTCCTTCTTATCCTCCTGGATGTGGCTCAGTTTCAGTCGTTCATTCATCTTCTTCTTCAGTTGGGCGATGCACTTCCCATCCAACAATGGGAGTTGTAGTCGCCGAGGGCTTGCAAGGCCATTGAAAGACGTGATGACTATGATTGAGAATCCCAAGTATCCGTCGAACTTGTTGAACTTCTTGTTAAATGGGTATGTCACCAGCTCTTGGGCAGATGGGAATTTCCCATCTTCTCCTACTATTGCTCTGTCAGACTCCCATGGCCCTTTTGCGATTGCAAATGTATGGCCGTACATTTGGAGCATGAAGTGGACGTCACTAAAGTATTCTGGTAGCACTTGCATTGGAAGCCATGCACCTCGTCGAGTGGCTTAATCCGAATCCTCAGTTCGTATTTCACGTTTGAGCCATTGCTGTGCTTTCCATACCTATACTTCTTGGGAGACATTCCTTTTTGTGCTAGGAATGCCTCAAATGCAGCTGGATGAAGGGTGTCTAGCAGCTTCTGGGGAGGCATCTCCTGTAGCTGTACCATTGCAATATCTACATTTTCTGGAGATAGGTGCATGTTGAGGTACTCTGGAAGTCCTCCCAATATCCACTGCTTCTTCTTCGCTGCATTCAAGCTATTATATCCCTTTGTTTTCATAATTTTGCTCAATGGATTGAGATAGGGCAATTCTGTTGCCGATTGCTGCTCTGCCTTGGGCTTAGAAGCTGGTTCCCTTGTCTCTCTCCCACTGATGCTCCCTAGTCCACTTAGTTCAATGCCCACATCTGATTCATATGGGTGAATTAGGCGTTGAATATTGGCTTTGATTACATACCCTGCCTGTTCCATTGAACTCCTCATCTCTCCAAACAGCTTTATGTTGATCTTTCCTGCCACTCCTGTCTTTTCAATCCTTGTGAATGGTGACTCTACTCTTGCACCCTTGATAAGGAAGAGGCTCGACATGATCACTTCCTGGAAGGATTTGGCATTTGTTGCACCGTTCTCCGAGAGAGGGTATTTTGGGATGCGTTTGGTAGGATCTATCATTGCTGGTAGATTCGTGAGCTTGATAATAAGAGTTGTGTTGGTTCCTCTGGCTTTGGTTTGGTCTTGATGGTGGAGAGTACTGGTGGGGAGAAGTTGAATGTCCCTCCTTGTTCATTAATGAAATGATTCAGCGCCCCTGGCATTTTGATCAATTCGTCCATCTGCCAATCCTCCAGGGTTTTGAACTTTTTCTTCATCTTGGACACGTGGTCTGGGTAGAACCGTTCTGTGAACTGTTTGAGGACTGCAAGCTTCTCGTTGCTCTCCAGGTTGCCTAACAAAAGTCCCACTCATAATGCGTTGCTGAGCAAAGATACACTTTGGATTGGGCATAGGTCCTCATCCAGATTTGCCAGTTTTGCAATATCCACGTTGTTGATCAAGCTCCCAAGTTTGTCCCTATTGCTCAATGCTTGGACGAGGTTTTTGGCTCGTTGGTGGATGGCAAATGAGGCTATGGCTTCGGCTTGTGCTCCTGGTGTGATGTTTGCTGCTTGAGCCCTGTGCACCAGCATGGTTATCAACATTGACATGCCCTGGCACTCGCCATGCTTCTTGAAATCCTCCCACGTCCACTCTTTCTGGGTTTCCCCCATCATTTTCCCGAGTAAGGAGACAATGGTTGCTGGGGCCTCTGATATTTGGATCATGCTCCCCGTCTTGCTCTTGCCCGATACTCCTTCCTCCCCGTTTTTTGGTCTGGTTGCTTCCCTTGCCCCCTGTTGTCTTGGTTGATTCGTCGTCGTCCTCATGCGCTTTGCTTAGGATTTCGAATCCGCTTTCCTCAGGTGTGTTGGTTGCCTCCTTTTCATCCTGTTTGGGCTTCGTTGTTTTCTTGGGTTTCTCCCATCCCCTATCCTTGCCTGCCTTTTCACTCTTGGGCGGAGATTTGGTTGTCCCTTTGGTGTTTGTCCAACATTCGTTGCGGTTATTGATACTTGCTGCTGCTTCTGCTGATGGCTGCATCCCTTCCCCGCTTGTTGTGTTGGCTCCTTCTCCGTAGGGTCCTCCGTTCTCCCATCCCATCCCCATTGGGATTGGGGCGTTGCTTGGATGATATCCAAAATTGTTTCCAGGGTAATATCCCTGGTTCATGGGAGGGAAGTTGCCACCAGGTGCATACATCCCTCCTCCAAATCCTCCGCCAAAGCCTCCGTAGGCATTGCTGAAATATCCCCCATTGGGGATCACGTTCCCTTGGAATCCCATGCCGTTCCGGCTGCCCTGATGATGTGCATTGCTTTGAAATCTCCCTCTAGCGCGTCCACCATTGCCTCCGCTGTTGCTGAAGCGTCTGCTTCCTTGCCCTCCATAACGTTGGTTGCTCCTGCCTCTGCGGGGAGGGGTGCCTGCGTAACGTCGTCCTGGGGGGATTGGGTTTCCTCCTGCTGCTGCGCCCACTGCTACGGCGTTGGGGTCTCCGTTGGGTTGGTTCCAGTTGCTCATTTTTGGTCGAGTTTGTTGCCTTCAGTTTGTCTTGGGGTGGGGAGTGTTTCTATTGCTGCGGTTGCTTGCTGCTTACAATTTCTGTCGTCTTGTCTACTATAGGGTGTAGGCGTTCAGGTGGACATCATGGTCTCGATGGTTTGTCGAAGGTTGGGCTTGGTTCGGTCATTGGTCCTTGCCTTTCGGCGACCACTGTGGATCTAGTATGTTTTCTACGATACTGGATACCTGTTTATGTAGATATTGAGTTCCTATTTAGGATTTATTTGTCCGTTTTTCCAGTTTCATAGGTGGTCAGAGTTTGTTTTTCTGGCTTGAAACTCATTTATTAGACGAAGCTAGCCAAAACACTTTCTGATGCCTCAAATTTGAAAAATGTTAGATAGACTTTTAGTGTACTCCGATCCTATCTTCAGTTTCATAGTTGTATTTGGCTGGAAAAACTCCTCGGCACTGACCCACAACCTATATTCTACAGGGAATCCAACGGCGGTCAAGGCGGATGCTACTTTCATATCATTCTTCGACATGGTGGTTGCTGTCGGGGGGAGAAATATAGGACGCTTGGAAGGGGAGAGCTGGAACATTGGCTTGATCATCACATCACATGTCATTCTAATTTTGGGACAGAAACTCCCCGTGTTGTGCAAAGAGGTGGTATTCATCCAACCACACTAGGCGGAGAGTACCTCTTTGATTGCATTGCAAGAGGGCGGTACGTAATGACAAGAATCGTGCCAGAAATTGCGGAGAAGCAAAAAATATGACCGTGGTTGAGTCCTCCTTGACCTGTATTATCATTGACAATACTGTTTTGCAGTCACTCCAATACTGATGCGCACATTCATCATCCTCACCTTCGCCTCTCGGCTCAGCAAGCCTCTATCGATGCTTTATCATTTTGCTACTCCACTCTAATCCTCATCACTACCTACTGCATTGCTCCAATCTAATATTATCATTCGCTACATCAAAACAAGAAGTGTCTTCAGCCGTAGTTGTAATCATTCCTATCAAAACAAGAGAAGACAATGATGTCAATGCTGAGTGTACCGAAGAAAATGCAGCTTGTCGTTACAGCGCCATCATTGCATATTATATTCTCACGCCAGAGGCAACGCCAATTGCCGCTGTTGCTTCTCTGCAAGCCGTAGTTGAAGCGCTATTAGAGAGCTTCATCCAAGTTGGGCAGCGCTTATTCTATAGATTTTGTGGTATCATTGCTCTAAGAGTCCGGAGTGACCACAGAGCATTTTATGTGTTATAGCGGTTGTCAAATTGTTTTGCTCTTTTTACGAAGTGTAGCAGAATTTGAATTCTGCTTTTTTTCAATAGGGGCTACAATACTGCATTGATTGGGTGGTTGGGAAAGTAATCTCTTCTCGAGTCATGGATAGAGCAAGGATCTCAACAAACCTTGGGAAAATGACAAGAGCCGACTGGATGTAGAGAGCATGAGTAGCAAAGTAAAAATAACCAGAGGAGAAAGTTTGCTGCTACATGATGAGAAGACAATGATATTGAGTGCTGCCTGTACTGAAGGAGGAGCAGCTTGCTGCTATCTAGTTGACAAGTTTTGCGAGCATTGACATCCTTGCCCATTCTACCAAAGGTACATGTGACATTGTATTGTATTCTCAAGCTCCGAACAACACGCGAAGTCTTGTCAGTCAAAAGTGAAATAATACACCTCAATAATGATATAGTGAATGTACGTAGGAATTAGTAGAAATGACTCCTCACTATGACAAAATCGGCCCTAGTAGCCGGCGGAAATACATGCCCACCATAAGCCCTACCAGGAGTGGCAACATACCAGAAGGTTACCAATCACCTTGGTACTGGTTTGGTTGGTTTGGGTGGCTGTTTGCAATGGTCACTCAAGCAGGGACCGCAGTATTCCAACCAATGATGATAAAACAGGTAAACAGCAGCGGAACGCTAAAGGAAATTAAGGAGAAGGAAAGGGAATCAAATTGGTATGATTATGATTGGTTTAGCTCTGGTTGTCGTCCTCCCCCCTGGCCCCCTCCGCGGCATCATACCCCGCCATGGCAGCCACCACAGCTGTCTCCTGTATTCCTGAATCAACATCATTCAATAAAGTGTCAGCGTGCACAACACATTTGGATGGAACAGGAACTGGATTCTCTCCCCAAACTCATTGAATACCCAGTATGCCTGGCTGGCCAGCGACCACGATATTCATAATAATGTTTACGATCGGCCACCACTGTGTCATGCTCAATGCTACTTATACGGCTACACTCCTCTTCGAATACCACACAGTCATCATCCTCCTACTCCCCAATCACAGGAACGGCCCTTGGCAAAGACAATCCACTACGCCCCCAATCTAACAAATGCAATGGGACAGTATGATGTGAATCCAAATTCTAAAAGGGGATATGACTATCCCACTCCTTTCTTCTCAGTGGAGTATCCAGATCAATCATCCTCACAAGAGGATCCAACATGCATCCCTGCTCATAAACCACCCTGGGATAATAAGGGGCTAGGAAACGCCCATATTGATCAGATCCGATACCAAAGCGTTCCACATGATCCCGGCCACATCCCCCTACCCAAAGTGAATGAGTCCAACCATCATCACTGGAGGCATGAGAGATTGACTCTAGCTTAGAATGGCTTGAGTGATTGACTGAAGAGATCTGCTCTAGAGCAAGATATTGCAATGGAACCAATACTATTGGCATGGGAGATAGGCTCGCCTGTAGTTTGATAGATGTATTAGATTGATGTGAAGAAGATAGTGGACTGCGTGTCTTGGGATACTTTTCCTCTCTTGGGCTGAGATTTAGATGATGACCTCATTTGAATCGGGAATTGAATGAGGCTATCAAGAGAAGATCAAAAGATGATCAAGTGGAGTCAAAAAGGTATTAAAAGAGGTATCATAGAAACAATCTAAACATAGGAAGATGAGGTATCGAATGCAAGTACTATCATAAGTCAATATATCTAGTAACGAGATTTCATTGGAAATTTCAAAGTACCATTTCATGAGCTGCGCTGTCTCTTCCCTCTGTTTGCCACCTCTTCATTTACAAAACAATCTCTGTTCCCCTGCGTATTGTGGCTTTCTACTGACTTGCAGATTATTGTACATGAGAATGTGGCTGCACTGCAAAGATCAATTTGACTTTTGGCCGGGTATGTTGTAGATTGTATGGCGGGAATGGACTGTAGATTGATAGTACTTTTCCACAGGTCCACCAGGATTTGTTTCAATCTTAGCACAAAATCCCCACTTTTCTTAGCCCGTTCCTCCTCGGCATCAGAAGAGATAACATCACCACAGCAACCAACCCTTCTCCTCAACACTATCATTTCGGGCTTCTCTTCCTCCTCCTTTGCAATTGGTGTCTCATCCTGCTCAGTAGCAGTTGATGTATCTCTCCATTGCTTGCTCTCCAACTTGAACCTGCCAACACTTCAGAGGTACTCGACACTTCAAGGCTACTGTCAATGCCCAGTTGTGCCACCGTTCAGGGGCTGCCATATTACTGCAAATGAACCTATCACATTGTACCTCCGTCTGCTCGACGTCAACCATAATTTGGAACTGCAATCCTCCTCGACCCAGTGTGCCTCGACCAGTAGAAGCTGGAGATTAAAATTCAAATCAGCTGAAAAAGAGAATGAACGATCGCTCCGGATGGGTCGTCTTGGCCGCTCTCGATGAAGAAGAAATTGGCGGCTATGGCCAAAAGAACACGCGTTCGGAGGGCGGTTTGGGTCAAAGAAGAAGATCTGCGCATCACACAAAGATCCGTGATGGCTGATACCTTCAAGATCTCAGTCCCGTCACCTCAGTAGAAGAGTCAACAAGCTAACTTTGCTCTAGGATTATTTTAATCACGAGTTGGTCGTATTTTTTTCATGACGTCGGCTTGATCATGCGGTTACGGTACCAGTCTTTCTCATGATCTCCCTTAAAGAAAGTTGTCATGCCGAGC